>JAOXOE010000405.1:1262931-1275088 GCA_028565055.1 Phoeniculus purpureus | reverse complement strand
GCTTCCCAGGGAGGTGGTTGAGTTGCCATCCCTGGATGTGTTTAAAGATTGTTTGGATGAGGTGTTGAGGGATCTGGTTGAGGGATGAACTTGTAAGGTAGGGCAGATGGTTGGACTTGATGATCCCAGGGGTCTTTTCCAACCAGCGATTGTGTGATACTGACTGGGATTTCAGGCTATCACTATAATCTTATTGAGGCTGAGAAGTGAATACAGATGTTCAGAGTTCCTAATTTCAAATTGGAATGAAAAATTTTACATTAATGCTGAAAATGTTGATAGGATGGATTCACTTAATGGAGCATAATGAGGAAATAAATTAATGCCTTCTGTTTCCTCGCCCCTTGTTCTATTCATTATCCTTCTTTGATTTTCACTAAATATAATGATGGCCCCACTTCCAGATGTTTTTTTATTAAATTCCTTCCCAGAGAGAGGAAAAAAACATAAGTCATCCCAAATGCTGAAAGTTCTTTACTCATTATCACATTTTACATATCATATAGACATCCTGACAATGTTAATTACAGAGAAAGACTTGATTGTTCTTTAATTACTCTGCCAAGAACCAGTACAACAGATAATGCCACAAATTATCTAACATATTATAAATGGATTGGTTTTAATGATATCTTCATGTACCATCATGCATATTTCATTACTAAGCTTTAGTTTTTAGCATTTTAACGTGGCTATTAATAATAAAGACACTGTGTTTTGTACATGAATAAGAAAATTATTGCTGCAGAATTTTAAAAGGCACCTGAGATGATGGTGCAGTTTTATGTAGCACAAAGTTCTGGGTATCAGCACCAAGACAGGGTGTGCTGATAGTAAAGCTCTTTCTAACTGTCCTCCTAACTGTCATGTCGTTATGTATTTTATGGAATGATTCCTTATTGAAAAACAGATTGTGTATAGAATCATAGAATCACAGGGTTGGAATGGACTTCCAAAGGTCATCTAGTCCAACACTCCTACAACAAGCAGAGCCATCACTCACCAGACCAGATTGCCTGGAGCCCCATCCTGCCTCACCTTGAATGGCTCCAAGGATGGGGCCTCTGCCAGCTCTCTAGGCAGTCTGTTCCAGGGATCCACCATCCTCAGATTCAAGAATTTTTTCCTGGTGTCTGACCTATATCTACCCTTACTACATAAATATACCCTGAGTATATGCCTCAGAGCATACTGTGTTGGGAAGAGGCTCAGAGCTGTGACCCTGAATAACCAGCTTTCTGAAAACTAGTATTTGACTTTGGGGAGAATTTCTCTTGCAGTTAGACAATACTTCTCCTGCATCTGAGGTTTAAGGCTGAGGTGAGAGTAGGTGCAAGTCCCTGACTTTCTGCAGGCTCTGCTAGCAGGATAATAGGTAAAAAATGAAAATGGTAAACTTGTCACAATACCTTTCCTATAAAAGACTGAGAACCCTTTGATGGAAGCAGGTCTTGTTTGCTTTTACATTTTGCTTCAAAGTTATTATTTAAATACGAACCAAATTTCTTCTTTTTACCTGCACTCTATTTTTTACTTCAAGACAGGATCGTCTGTGTCAAATGAGAAGGAATCGCATGTATCTGGTGGTCAAATATTTTCTATTGTTTGTCCGTTCTCCTTTGAAACAGAAATAAAAGGAAGCATTCCAAAGAAATTTAACAAGGAGGAAAAGCCATTAATACTTGTTGTGTAAGTATGAAAACAACTTAGCTTGTCGTTTTTCTTCTCCAGTTTTATAACACTGTTATGTTATAGACAAATTCTCGGCTGGAATATCTCTTTTTTCTGTAACTACCTTCAAGAGCACTTGTGCCCTGGATAATTAAAAATTCTATTGTAATGGCCTTTTCATGACATCTAGCACACTGCGCAAGTGTCGCATTTCCTTTCCTAAACACAGTTAAACAATGTAGGAGAAGCAGATGGTTTGGCATTTTGGAGAAGGTAGACTGCAGAAGGATGCTGAGTTCGTTCACAGGGTTGCCTGGTTCAATTCACAAAGTTGTCTTGACCATCCCAGTGAGGAGCTGGGAGTACTATGGCACTGATGAGCTCTGTAGGACTCACTTCTTCACAATTAATTATGCACACATAATCACTTGAAGACTCTTCCAAAAGCTGAGACATTACACTGTTGAAGGAAAGCCAAGGACTTTTATGCTTTAACATAATTAAAGAGAATGGATTTTGAACAGAGAGTTTAGGATAACAGGTAAGGATCAGTAAAAACTCTTTGGACCAGAATACTCATTTAGATTCCTGAAGAGAATATCCTTATCCACTACTGAAAAGTCCACTGACCTGGTTCATTAGACATTGTTCGATCTATGCTTTGAAAACATTAATGGGAGTATCTTACATTCTCTGTCACTGATCTGTGTTTGAATTTAATTTATTAGTTTATTTAGACAACATTTCATGAAGTAAAGGAAATGTTTTCTCATTTTACAGATGTGAAACTATTCAGTCAGAAGGGGTCTTTTCCAACCACAGGGATTCTGTGATTGTGGCTGAACAGTTTAACAAACCTAGGGCTTGTCTTGCCTTGTTTGTACCAAATGTTTTAGGGACGCCCAAAGCTAGTTCCTGTATCTTTAGGTGAGCAGTGCGGGTGAGATATCAAAGCATAACAATGGACAATTTCACTTTCAACAGAATTTTAGCCTGAAACCTGGTTTGGTAAGACTGAAGCTACTGGTAACAAATGGAAAGAGAAGCATCTCCACAAGAGGAAAGCAGTCAGAAGTCAGCTGTTGCTTGGTAGTGGCCAGCTGGGTATTAGAACAGATCTGTTGGCTACCAAGTTAGCAGATTTACAGCACTCACCTGCAGGAAATGCTGATTCTTCCTCACTCAAGTGGTGCAAAGAAGCAGAGGGAGAGAAGAAGGAAGCTGAAGGTAAGAAATAAAAGACCAAAGGATACAAAGGTATAGGAAAGTAGCTTGTGTTACAGTCACTATACCCAGAGTAGCTTATCCAGCTCTGATACAGGGATGAAGTGGTCAGAAGACCCTTGGTCTTGGACCGGATTAAGAGGCAGTCTGACTATATTGATGCTGAGGGCAGGATGCCAGTGTCAGATGCTTTACGTGAATGCTTTCTGTCTTCTTTGCCCCATCAGTATCATACTTAAGCAGTATTTTTATCAAGTTTTGTTATCACATTTTCAGTAACCTCATACGTTGTGTGCGCTGGCAAAGGCAGCGTGCTGTGGAATAGCATGTTAATAGAAACTCCAGCTCCTCTGTATTGTAGCTGTGCTGTTCTTTGTTAGATGAAAAAGTGAGAAAACATCTATACCATACTCCCAGTTATTCAGAGACAGGGTTTATGTAGAGACTAGTGCATGTAGAGACTAGGTTGGCTTATACACTCACATAGCTTCATACTGTGAAATTTCTCCTTGCAGTAAATAGGGACAAAGCTATTTTTATGTTGACTGAAACATCTTGTACTTATCCAAGGACAGAAAGATGTGGATAGTGTGCTGTAGGGATTTCATCTCAGGGCATCGTCATGGGAAATTTATGCTTAAAGTGCTGCATCTCAAGGTGACCTGGAAAATATCTCCATTTGATTTGGAAGCATCAGCGGTCTGTTTAATACTTCTAATTTGGGTGTTTATTAACCTCCTGTCATAAACAGGTCCTTAGCAGCAAAACCTGAGCTGTGATGGTAGTTATGTACACGCACATGTGTGTTTTGAGGGCACGGCAATGGCACGATCAGTTGTGGTTATGCAAACTGGAGGTAGTAAAAACAAAACAAATCCAAAACCCATCACAGCCTCAGGAGAGATAAGCGAGATTTCTCCATTTGAGATTGCTGGAAAGAGGCTGCTCAGTAGATACTGCACAGTCATAAATTTGTAATGTGTAGCCATTGTGGCTGTGGGGATAAATATTCGGTACCTGTTATTACCTGATAAAGTCACACATTTGCGTGGCTCCATTTTATGTAATAATTAAAGAATCTAGCTTTAGCATCTGCTTTTAGCTGATAAAGTGACTTCAGTATTTTCAATAAAGGAAAAGCAATAATTCACAAGATACATCCACCACGTAGATGTGAAACAAAGCTATCAAAGGCAAGGGAGGGAAGAAGGACAAAGCTTCAGATCCACATTCCCTGTTAAACAGGGGACTGTGTCGGTTTGCTTTTTGGGTGGTTTATTGGGCATTATAAATCATTTGTGTGGTTTACTGGACACCTTCTTCTATTGGACATGTGTGAAAAATTGAAATGAGTTTAATTTAAAATAAAAATACAGTAGTGAGAAGGTCTGGCCACACCAAATGTGTCTGTTTTGGGGATCAGTTTTAAATATTAGTGTTTACCAGGATAGCTGGTTTTTGTAGCCCACCTCTGACAGAGAGTTTTGATGCTCCATTGCCATGGTGGTCAACAAATCATAACAAACGAGAAGTTAAGGATTGCTATTTTACGTTATGGTCTTAGTCTCGGGCTGTAACATGTGTGTGCTACTGCACCAAGTGCAAAATATTTGGAGTCCTTACTTTTCCTCCCCACTGAGAGGTGCTGGGACGAACGTGATGGGAGCTTCAGGTTGTATCCTTGGCTGCTGCTAAGGTGAGAAGCAGTTTTTGAAGGTACTGCCTTTTCCAGAGCTTTTAAGCCCCAGTCCAGTTTGTCAGCAGAACTTATTTTCTGCCTTTTCTACTTCTTTAAATGAATTCCTGGTTGAAGAGGAATGGATCTTGGCAAGGTGGCCCCATGAAACATTTTGGGGAGAAAATGGAGGCTGAAATATAAAATAAATTAATGCCTTCAGTATTAACGAAGGGACCCAGTGACCCCAGGAGTTTTTGGTGGAGTGTGAATCATCTATCCTATGCCTTATTAAGACATTCAGCTATGATGTAGAAAAAAGGTGTGTGTGAGGGTGTGTGTTTGTTTGCTTATTGTGAGTAAGAATATTTAAGAAGCTTTTAAACATACTTGGCAAAGAGTATGCCATAAGCTCATGGCTGGAAGATAGACAAACGTATATTGGTGATACAGAATCACAGAGGCACAGGGTTGGAAGGGACCTCCAAAGGTCATCTAATCCAACCCCCTGCTTGTTGCAGGGTCATCTCTAACTAGACCAGATTGCCCAGAGACCCGTTACATTTTTAATATTGGGGATTATTTGTCCTTAGAATGAGCTTGTTTGGGGAACAGGTGCTTTTTCAGATCCAGACAGAATGCTTTCCTGGAAGATGTACTGTAGCTGAGCACAAATTGACAGTCCTACTGCAGGTTGAGCTAAGTGACATCAGAAAAAGACTCCTTTCTGGCCCTAAAAAGTATGAATCTGTGTTATCACATATATGTGTATACTCTTATACAACTGAAACCTCATTTTGAGCCACTTTAGAACCACAAGTGCTATGAAGCTTCCATCGTGCTCTTATTTATTGAATTAGCATCTCTCTTCTGCACACTCTCAAGGCACTTCTTCTAGCAACTGTATTTGTGAAGAGAAGATGTCCTACAGACAAAAGAGCAGTTCTTTAGGCAGGTGCTACTATGCTGAATTCATCATACGGCTCGGGATTGTGTCAGCATGAGAGGGAGATGACATTTGAAAGAAAAATAAATGATTATGTTGGGTGTGTAGGGGTTTAATAATACTGTTTGAAAAGAGAAGATGTTCTCTTGTGACCATAAACAAAGTTGATTTGATTTTGGCCTCTAAACACTGAAGATAGAGGGGGAGATGCTTAGGAAACACACCAGATTCTCTGAGCAGTAAGTAGGAAATCATTTTACTGGAAAAGTTAAGCAGTCTGCAACATGAGCAACTGAAGAAAAGCAATTAAGATATGACACAGAAAACCATGTGAGGTATGAGTATGTAATGTATGCAGTTTGTTAACAAATGACAATGAAAATAAATAAGAATATTTTTTAATACACAAATTAAGCAACTTGGTCTAGGTGGTCGTGCTCTGGCAGGGAGATTGGACTAGATGACCTTTTGAGGTCCCTTCCAATCCCTAATGTTCGGTGATGATGTGATTCTGTGAAACATGAGCACATGAGGAAGAATCATTGTTCTGAATCTCCGTTTTACTCTCCTTTACTATGCTACAATGATCTTCATCTAGATGGGGTCACCTAACATGTTACCGCTTAATTTTAAGCCAATTATCTTAGGTTTGGAAGAGTAGGCTACTCTGTGAGCAATCTCATTTCCCTGGGTTTTGCACTATATACCTCAGAAAAGTTGTATAATAAGGTTTACTGTGTAAAACACAGTGCGCTTACAACTAAAAGATGAGAAATAAACCTAACAAGCCTTTCAGTTACAAGTCAATAATATTCACAGGGAGGTTTGACTCACTTTCCTCCATAGTGATGTGCAAATTAAGATACGATTATCTTCTCCAAGAAGTTACTTAGGGTACAGAGGGGTTTTTTGCCTATGTTGAATAAAACCAATTGCTGAAATGCTTTATTAACAGTCTTCCTACTCAATGACATGGTCTGTTGTTTGTGTCCTGCAAATTAATAGCCTCAAGGCCAGTTGCCTGGAGACAGCATAAGTTTTTCTGTGCTTAGAAATGAAAGGAGCTCTGGGAATTATATGAAAAATATGTTTAATTAAGTAGGTACAAGTAGGGAATTAAATGCATTTAATTTAGGTGTCCTGCTTTGCGTGTTCGTAGCTGTTGCAGAAGCTGTCCCATTAAGCTGAACTTGCTCTGCAATTCCATTCTCATTTTCTCAGCTAAATACATTTTCAGCTCAAAGTCAATACAAGTGGGAGTAAATTTGGCCTGGAGATTGAGGCTTATATTTCATTCCAGTTGTACTTCATAAACAAATATGTTTCTCTGCTGACTCAGAATTACTGTAATTCAGAGAGGAATGCCTTGAGTTGTATACACTGCGGTGTTGTTCACCCGACCCCATGCCAGGTGTCCCTATTAAAGTTCCCTTCTTCACTTCTCAAATAGGCTTCCAGGGAAGAACTCATAGAAAGCAAAAAATAATTGGAGTTCCTTTACAAATACTCTCTGCATGAATATATACTTTTAGGCTGCATACTGCTACAGCCTATTTCTGGTTAACGATGTTCTGCACCTATGAAGCTCCTCCTCCTGAGCAGAAATTTAAATAAAATCTCAAGTTTACTTACAGAGGAAGCAAATTTAATTAACCCAGTCAATATCTGTAATCTCTTCATTAAAAAGACACTTCTGACTTTAAATATTTGTTTTATCATTAAAGAGAAAGAAAGGCACAGCACTAATTTATTTGGTTTCTAACTTTACTTGGCATTTCCATGGGTTGACATAGGCGTGCTAAAAGAGAATTGGCAGAGAAAGGCTGAACCATTCAGTCAGGCTTCCCAGAAAGAGAAGAACCATATGGTAGGCATCGCATGTCATAGAGTTCCTAGAATATCCTTTCTGTGTGCCCCACACTCCCTGCAAACTTCCAGCTGATTAGAAACTCGGGGTGCTGATGTAGTGTGACCTGTATTTGACAAGGCTGGATGCAAAGGTCTCCGCAGAAATGTTATTGCAGTCTTGGTGGACTTGGCAAGATCAGATCTGTGCAAGTTTTCCTTAGTTGTTTTACTAGAGCAACCAGCGCAGCTGGAAAACGAAACATCAGAATGCTCCTGTGCTCTTGTGCGTTTCTTCCAGTATGAAACAGAAGCAGCAAACTTCAAAGCTATAGAGAGACTGAGATAGATACACATCATTAGGTATCAATCAATTAGCCTGACAAAGAGAACACCTAAAGTTTCTGTGGGGTAGGTGGATCATTGCCACATGTTAAGATGGCGATCTTTTCATTGCAAAGTAGGTCATTTCGTTTCCAGACTGTGAAACATCAGTAGGTTGATGCAGAGAGAGATGATATTTTGTCACAAAACTAGCACCTGTGCTGGGTCCCTGGTGTTTGGTATCCAAGAGAGCTATAAATTGCATTGCAAAGAGCTCTCTTTTGAGGGTGTTTTGTATGCTTCCTTAGGGTTTAGGACCGAGAGGTCAAAGGTAGAGTGACTGGTTTGTGCGTTTCCCTTCTTGAAGTGATAACGTGTTGAGCTGGACTGCTCAAGCCTTGATTCCAGCTTGATTCCAGATCATCTTACACATAATGTTGCTGGAAAGCTCCATGGAATAGCATTCATGTGATGTCTAGGAAGAGAGTCTTGCAGTGTCAGCATTGGGGCAATTCATTAATTATTAGTAAGCCTCCAATTTAATATGAAGTGGCTGCCTTGTTGCTGTCTTTTGTAACTTCAGCTTCATCTCCTTCTTCCACTGTCTTTAGATGGGAGGACATAAAACAAACTCTATTTCACTAGATAGCACAAGCTTCTTGTTGTTAAACAGCAGGAGTATCTCTGTGGTGTTACTGCGACACTCAAGTGAAAGACTTGGGGGTGTTGATTGATAAGAAACTCACCATGAGCCAGCAGTGAGCTCTTGCAGCCCAGAAGGCCAGCTGTATCCTGAGATGCATCAAGAGAAGCGTGGCCAGCAGAGCAAGAGAGGGGATTCTCCCCCTTTACACTGCCCTTGTGAGACCCCTCTGCAAATACTGTATCTAATTCTGGTGTCCCCAACATAAGAAGGACGTAGAGCTGTTGGAGTGAGTCCAGAGGATGCCACAAAGTTGATCCAAGGGCTGGAGCACCTTTGCTATGAGGATACATTGAGGGATCTGGGGTTGTTTAGCCCAGGGAAGAGAAAACTCGAGGAGGACCTTAGACCTGCCTTCCAATACCTGAAGGGAACCTAAAGAAAGGCTGGAGAGGGACTTTTCCCAGGGGTTCTAGTGACAGGACAAGGGGAAAGGCTTTAAACTGGAGGAAAGGAAGTTTAGATTACATCTTAGGAAGTTCTTCAGTGCAAGGGTTCAGAGACTCTGGAATTGATTGCCCAGAGAGGTTGTGGCTGCCCCCTCCTTGGAGGTGTTTAAGGCCAGGTTAGATGAGGCCTTGAGCAGCCAAGTCTGGTTGAGGGGCATCGCTGCCCATGGCAGGGTGGTTGGAGTAGATGATGTCTGAGGTCACTTCCTTAACCCCATCCAACCTCACCCATTTGTGATTCTATGACACTTTGATGGCACCAGTTTTCTAGAAGGGGTTTTGCATTCTGCATTCCAGAGGACCTATCTATGGGATGAACAACCTCAACATTTTCTCCTGGTTAATTAGTTGAAGATGTAACTTGATGGCTCACCTTTTTGAGTGCCCACTTGAGAACCTTCTCCGTTCCCGGGCACTGTGGAGCGTATCTAGACACGTGCAAAGTCGTAGCCCATAAAAGGCCAAGTGTTCTGTGGTGCAACTTCGCATTTAGAAAATAATTGCAGTACTTCCTTATCTCCCAGGGGGTTGTATGGCTGGATGTACAAAATCACCAGCACATTCTTGGGAGCAAGGACAGTAAACCGCACTGTGAGAATAAATAGAGAACAGCTTGGAGTTTTCAAATGGCAGAGGATAAAAGTATATCAGATATTACTATTGTAGAAGTTGCCTACCCTCAAAAGAAGAGCTGATGCATTTGTGATATGAACAGCTCCTGCTTTGCATGTTCGGAAGGAGCAAACGGGGGAAAAATAAACTTTGCATGCAAGAGTAGCTCTTATGTGTAAGACATGCATTGTGCTGCGGATCCCAGCCAGCCCTGTGTGAAATCAGTCGGGCACACTGCAAGCAGGAACGAGGATCACTCTTCGTTTTCATTCTTTGGAGAGCTCACAGTTTGAGGCAGGTGAAAAATCTGACCCAGGTACTAAAGCTGTAAGACATCACCTGACAGCAGTTTAAACAGAATTACGTGAACACGGTGTAGAACACGTGGAGTGCAGTCTTTTCTCAATTATACCTCAAATTTATTCACAGCCTGCTAGCTGCTGCCTGGAGAGGATGGCAGAGCGGGGAAGGCAGCCCTTCCTTGACAATACAGAAAATGGAAAAGCTGGTTTAAAACATTTGGGTCTGACACAGCAAAAGAAGGGGGTTTAGGGCAGTGCAGTGACTCATCAGCAAATCGCTGATGGATGAAGCTCTTTCACAGGTATTTAACTTGGCAGCTTGCCTCAGTGCCACTAGTTCTCCTTTTGCCTTGGTGTGTTTGTGATTGGACTCGGGCATCTCCTGCACCTACGCTCAGCTGCTTGCTCACTGGTCTGCTGAGAGAGGTGAGGAAAAAAAACCTCTGCTCCTGGGCTGCAGCAGGGAACAATTACTCTTAAGAATTAAATTTAAGATTTTTTAGGTAAAATCTTTAAAAAAAAGAATGCCTTTGTGTTAAGTGCTTGCATTGAGAACTCATAAAACATCCCTGGGTTTTCTATTTATCGTGCCAGAAATTCTGAAATGGAAGTGGTCTGATCTCACAGAATATAATCCATCCTGACTGTTCACTGCCTGATGCTATAGACAATCAGTTTTATGCACAAACATGTTCTTATCCCGTTCTTTTATTTGTAATAAGGTGATGATTTTTTTACAACTGAAGACTGAGCATGCTGTGAGAACTTTTGCCTCAAAGGAGCAATCCTGTTGGAAAATGCCTCATCAGCTGAGTTCAACCAATTCAGTGCTCCAGGTCATGGCTGGCACCAGTACCTGCTGCCTTAGTAAGGCTGAGGATTTAGGGGTTTTGTTTTGCTGTTTCTCAGTGACACCTCAAAGCAGAGATTTAGGATGTGTATTCAGCTCCTGAACTACCCTTTATCTGTAATAGTACAGTGCTGCCTTCTTGTCAGGACTTCGGTTGGTGTAACTTACTGCTGAGTAACGTCAAGACAGAGATTCATTAAATGAGTATCTCGGTGCAAACTGGGTACCTGAAATCATATTTACATTTCCTATTGTCTTTATGTTTTTCTTCAACTCATTTTTCTTCTCTCTCTCCATTTCTAAAGAGAAGAGGTCTAGTTCCATTGGCCTTTCTGTATAACTGTAGTCCCCAGATTTATACATCATTCAGTCTTCCTTTTCCTTTCGCCATCCCTGTAACATCAATTTTATATCAAGGTGACCTTAATTGAGCTTGGTATTATAATGCAGTGCTGTTGTAGGGCCACCAGGCATCACATTTATTATCCACTAGCAATTTTTTCTTTGGAAATTCTGCTTGCCAGCAGGAAAAGAATGATGGAACTATCCGAGATGTGTACTCGTTCACACACTGACGTAGGTCTTGAGGCTTTCTTTTTTTAAATCCATGCCTCTAGATTCTACAGTTCATAACTCATCATCACTGAACTGCAAGAAGTTTGGAGAAATTTAATTGCACAAAATTTAAACGATGTAAATTGATCAGGGAAGGGGAGACCATATTAAATCTATTAAGTTTTGAAAAGCGTCTGATACTGACATTAAAAAGTCTCCAGAGGCAACAACATTCAGCTCATAATGAAGTTTCTCAGAATCAATTTTGCACAGTTTCCTCATAAACTGCCAAAAGCATCTAAATATGTGTATTTGCAAGTAGGATGGAGAAAGGCACTGGGTGTGGGAACGACATTCAGCCACTAATTCCCATCAGAGTCTCTCAAGCAATGTGTCAAACGTGATGTTTATCTGCAACTCTAATTTTTTTGCCTTGTAAGAAGACAAAGTAAGTTTTAGCCACTCCATAAAGGTGCCAACAATGCCGTGGTTTCCCACTGGTAGCTACTGGGTAACTGTGGAAGTCTCTCACTTAGCACAGGCTGGTCTGTCCACATCTCAAACGGCAGTGGAGCAAACCAGTGACCTTTCCAGTGCTGTGAGGTTTTTTCAGTGGTGGGTTTTTTTTTCTGAGAAGGGTGACTTGGAGGAGTATCTCAAGCTCAATGAAACCTTAGTCAGGCCTAGGAGGGAGGGAGTGTCCTGTACCAGACCGACAGGGCAATCCTCTAGCAAGGGAATCATGGAATCATTCAGATTAGAACAGACCCTTGAGATCATCAAGTCCGACCAATAACCCTGCTCTACCAAGGTCACCACCAGACCAGATCTCTCAGCACCACATCTAAATGGTCTTTAAACACCTCCAGGGATGGAGACTCAACCCCCTCCCTGGGCAGTCTGTTCCAAGCCCTGACTGCCCTGTCAGGGAAAAAATGTTCCCTGCTGTCCAGCCTAACCCTCCCCTGGTGCAGCTTGAGGCTGGTCCCTCTTGTTCTATT
>JAOXOE010000405.1:1248635-1262831 GCA_028565055.1 Phoeniculus purpureus | reverse complement strand
TCCCTGCTGTCCAGCCTAACCCTCCCCTGGTGCAGCTTGAGGCTGGTCCCTCTTGTTCTATTGCTGCTGACCTGTGAGAAGAGACCAGCACCCACCTCTCTGCAGTGTGCCTTCAGGTAGCTGTAGATGGTCATAAGGTCTCCTCTCAGCCTTCTCTTCCTCAGGCTGAACAGTCCCAGCTCCTTCAGCATCTCCTTACCAGACCAGTTGTCTAGGCACTTCACCAGCTTCTCTGCCCTTCTCTGCACCTGTTCCAGCCCCTCAATGTCTTTTTTGAGTTGAGGTGCCCAAACCTGACCCCAGTACTTGAGGAGAGGCTTCACCAGTGCCCAGTACACAGGGACAATCACTTCCCTACTCCTGCTGGGCACAGGAGTATTTCTGATCCATTGGCCGCCTTGGCCACCAGGGCACACTGCTGGCTCATGTTCAGCCACTTTTGGAGCATCCCCCAGAGGGAATGTAAGGAGTCTCATATTTGGGGACAGTTACTGAAGGGAAGGAAAGGGTGCTGCTGCTGCTGCTGCTCTCTGAGATAACAGTAGAATACCTGCAGGAAGGAGGATTGCTTGGGACCTCTGCAGGTCCTGGAGTAGTCCTAGCAACAGTGACTGTGAGCTGTAAGGAGCAGCATTAGGCCTGAAGGAAGTAATCAGCTATCCAGGTGGTTAATAAAGAATAAACAACCAGGCAAATTTGTTTGGCGAAGCACCTCTTTGGCCTGAGCTTTGGTGTTCGAGATGTGGGGTGTATTAAGTTAACGAATGAGAGTGGAAAGCTTTGTGAGAATAGATATTGCTTTCATCCATGCAGCACACTCTCACCTAATAATCTGGTTTTGGATTAGTATTTTAAGAGGATAACTAAAAAATTGCAGATCTAAGGGATCTTCTGCTCCTCCTTTGAAGGGTCTGCGCTTATCTGACTTGTCACTGTTGTGAGTGCGTGCCACAGGAGTAACTTGTGTTGGCACAAGCTCACCCCTTCGTACAACCCATCGGAGTGCTCTGGCAAATTTTGTAGGCGCGGGAGTTGTGATTAGTTTCACTGACTTCAGGGCAGCTCATCTGCCTGAGTTTGTTCAACAACGCGTGGAAACACAATGTGAGTGATACTCGTTAGACACTGAAATCATCCAGTTTAGGACAAAGGAAGGCAGTCTTGATTCATTCCAAATAACCCTTTAGTTCTTAAATCTAAGGGTAAGTTTTCTCCAGCCTCAAAGCCAATTTAGTGGTCTGGTTTACTTTAGAAATAGTCTCTGAATTTTTATCTCAAGGCTTAATATCGTCTTCCCTTTCTTCCCATGACGCTTTATATACCTGACAGTCATTTTAGTCCAACGGAGAACAATGAAAACCCACTTTGTGCTCCGATTACTCCTTAGAAGTGTTTCCATCCACTTTCCCTACTACTTCAGCCGTGTGAGGGCTCTTACGCAAACGGTAAGTGATGAGACAAACTCCTTTACTCAAATCCGCTTTCCTTTATTGTCTTGGGTTATTTGCAGCTGTCATCACTGTAAATTGCTGTGAGAGACCGCAGTCTTTCTCTTTTTTATCCAGTACCAGGTTTGACGTTTAGCAGATGAATAATGAAAACCACAAACAGTTAAGACTTAGAGCAGCTGCAGTTTGCGGTGACAAAACAAGCTTTGGTGGGTCTTAATTCCCTTCGTGGA
Organism: Phoeniculus purpureus; assembly: GCA_028565055.1. Taxonomy (NCBI): domain Eukaryota; kingdom Metazoa; phylum Chordata; class Aves; order Bucerotiformes; family Phoeniculidae; genus Phoeniculus; species Phoeniculus purpureus. The sequence goes on along the minus strand of JAOXOE010000405.1, from coordinate 1,261,150 downwards.
CTTTGGTGAGTTAGTGGTGATTTTTCCCCTTTTCCCTTCCCAGGAATGTTAGCGAGATTTGGGGATAAAAATATCTGTCTGGAGAAGCAGAGATGACAGCTATGAGATATTTCTAGTCTTCTTTTTTTTACTTTCAGTCTTACGTCTCTCTCTGATGTGCTGCCAGCTTTGGGTAGAGATCTTGCAGAGTAGAATTTAAATAGATGACAAGCCTAGTTCCCAGACTTCCTGGACATATTGATGATCACAGGATTCAGTTCACTTCCGTTTATACTTCTGCCTGTGTTATAACGACTTCCAGTAATTACACAGCTTTCCCTAACGTTCAAGTATGACAACTCAGAGTATGTTTTCCATGTTAATCCAAACGTTCTGTCAAATAATCCTGACTCCTATTCCGTTGCTGATTTCAATTAGGCAGCTTTTGTCACAGTGATTACTTAAAATTGAGGGAAGTAATAGAACAATTAATTGTGAATTCATCATGAATTGTTAATCACAAATACATCACAAGAAAGCTGTGTCAGTTGTCAGAGTAGAATGAAATAGGGCAGGACTGATCCTACATGTATTGTGTTGGTTTGCTCGTGGGTACTTGAAATAGAAATAGAACAGAAAGCCAGCACTTGGGGAGCCTTTCTTTAATATGAAAATCAGATGATGAGATGCTGCCATACCCAGCTTTGCCCTTTGGACTAGGATGTAGTTTACACTTATGTAAAGTCATTTACATTTATGTCAGTTCTGCGTGGGCAGCATCATTAACATCCAGGGGCTAACAGAGCCATACAAGCATTCAGGTTTGTTGAAGGCTTCGTGTCCAAACAGCTTGACTAGATATCATTGTTTCCCATTCTAACTCACAGACAGGGGAACCCATAACCTTTCTATGTGATGAAATAGCCTCTAGTCACCTCCCAGCAGCACCTCAGAGTGCAGCAGCCCATAGTGTCACCTGTGCATGGTGTGTGGGGCCATCCCTGAGGTGGAAGAACCTTGGGGGCCCTCTCTGTGTGTGTGTCCCCTGGTGCTTCTCCAGCAAACTGCCCTGCCCCACTTATCTTTCTACTGGTGGACCGCTGCAGCTGGTGCTCTGTCAGCACACAGCTGTGCCAAGTGCTTTGGGAACCTCTCCTCAGCAGGATGCTTTTCCAAACCTGCACATGGTGATCTGTAGGGGCTCCAAGTCTTACTAGGAACTAGCCCATCTGGTTTCTGGCTTTGACTGGAGCTGTAATTAGTGTCACAGAAGAACTGCATCATCTGGCCTGAGTCTTGATTTTCCAATGAAAAATTCATTCTCTCCTTCCTCTTTGTTCCTTCTCCTTGAACGTGTTCCACATGGGCAGTGTCCTCCTCATCTGACATGCTGTAACACAGACAACAGTGCAGGATGTGCTCTCCTGTCTTGTAAGTGTGTTTCTCCTCCCTCTCCCTACCAGCGTTACGCTGGTGCTCCTTGGCTGATCCTCACCTACCTGTTTATTCACCCCTTGGGCTGCAGTGCCAGTCTTGTCCTCTCTTTTGCCACCATCACATCTGGCCATGCAGAGGCTCAGGGGCATGTACCAGTGAGAATTTCCAAGACACACTGCATGTAACCAACAAGGAAGGCTGCACCTCTCTGCACTCTCTTTAAAGTCTTTTCAGGAAGGATTATAATGGAAATACCTATTAAATTGATGTCTGTATTAAGGGAAAAAACCCATATGCACTTCTGAGTTGGTTGGACTTGATGATCTTGAAGGTCTTTTCCAACCTTGTTGATTCCATCTGGCTGAGTGCCTTGATATCTGGGCATCTCTGTGCTTCATAACCTGATCAGCACATACTGTACACAGAAGTCAGGATATGTTCTTACACCATTTACTGGAATTACAGTAGCAATTCCTGACGCTTGTAAAACACTGATTTATTTTTCAAATGTATGATTTTCTTTTCTTTAGAAGTTAGGCACTGTGTGCTGCTGCAGTGACACACTGCCTTTCTGCCAAAAACCTGTTTTGAGAAGAAGTACTACTTGCCTTACATGACCGATCGCATTGACAGTTCCTAACGATTGCTCATTTAAGGAAAGTAGATTTGCTGATTCTCGTCATCCTTTTAACTTCATAACCACTTAACTGTAAAAGGAAAGAAGAGCAAAGTCTCTTCCATTGAAATGCACGTGTTTGTTCATCTACTGGGGGTGTAAATGGCAAATAAACAGCATTAAATAAAAGGAAAGTGATAGCTCCCTGTTTGGCTTTGATTTTTAGCCTCTTGCCTTATCTTTTGCTGCTTGGGATGATGAAGCAGTCACCAACACAAGACAGAGACATGGCTGTAAATCACTGGAAGCGTTTGTCAGTTCAGCTTGGGCACAGTAACCATCCTCAGGCTGAGGCTCAGAGCTGGGTTTGTTCCTGTGCAGTAGTTGAGGCTGCTGCAGCTATTTATCTGGCTGACATTAGGATTTTCAAAACATGTTTGATGATTGGCTGGGGAATGTCTGGAAACTGCTTTTTCTTTCTATTTCTCTCTTGGAAATACTACCTTCACCTTTCTCACTTAGGAGTCCACAAGGTTTATGTGCCCATTCAGAATTATGATGGGGAATAGCTGGAGGATTTTGAGTTTACAAAACAGTGATGAGCAATATAACCAACTTTCCTACTTAACTGCAGCGTGAAGAGCATGTGGGTAGGTGAAGTCCTTATGCTGGGTACACTAATGCTGAGATTTATGCAAGACAATGGGTAATGGCATCCTGTCCTGCATCAGAAATAGTGTGAGCAGCAGGACCAAGAAAGTGATCCTACCCCTATACTCTGCCCTGGTGAAGCTGCACCTCCAGTACTGGGGGCAGTTTTGGGCACTGCAGCATAGGAAGGACATGGAGGTGCTGGAGAGGGTGCAGAGAAGGGTGACTGTGCTGGCTAGGGGTCTGGAGAACAGGTCTGATCAGGAGAGGCTGAGAGAACTGTGGCTGTTCAGTCTGGAGAAGGGGAGGCTGAGCAGAGACCTCACTGCTCTCTACAACTACCTGAAGGGAAGTTGGAGTGAGGCACGTATTGGCCTCTTATCTGTAATGTCTAGAGACAGGACAAGAGGAAATGGGGTCAAGTTGTGCCAGGGGAGGTTCATATTGGATCTTAGGAAAGACTTTTTCCTAGAAAGAGTGGGGAAGCCTTGGAACAGGCTGCCCAGGAAGGGGGTGGAGGCACCGTCCCTGGAGTGGTTTAACACACAGGTATATGTGGTGTGTCAGGAGATGATGTAGTGGTTAGGAGTTGTAGAGTGGACGGTTGGTAAACCTGAGCTGTAGTATGGTGCAAAACAACCTCACCCATATCAGGGGGACAGCTTGTCATGCTTGGCAAGTAGTAGTCAGACAGTATAATGTTATGCAGTATCAGTGTATTGAGTGATGGTCTGTGCTCTTTTAGACTGGGTAACTGTAGACTGGGTCTGAAAACGCCTCTCACTCAGTGGCCTAATGCTATGAACAAGTAGGATTTCACAGCCTGGTTTGGGAGCACATGCCCTTTGTCCCTACAGATCACAACCTTTCCCCCTACAGCTCTGCCTATTTCTTTTCCTCAAAGCTTAGCTGGCCTGCGGGTTGCAGCTCTCCGCAGGCTGCTGTACAATCACTTTAAACTCTGCAGAGCTGGTGCTTAAATAACATTGAAATGAACTCAATTCAGCCTCTGAGCTACTCTTGTACCGGGTGTGCTTCACAAAGCAGCACAGGCTTTCATGTCTTTCTCTGGAGAAATAAATCCGAGGTTTCATTCACATGAAAAATCTCAGTATGATTTATTTACAGGTTAAGGGCCCATGCACATCCTTATAAATAATGCTTTAGCCTTATTTTTTCCGTTGTGCACTTTGCATTTCTTGTGTGCCTCCTAAGGCCTTCAGGTTGTTATCACAGCGAATACTGTTATGTTTCATGTACCCTGTTGGAAAAGACAAGTTGTTTTCCTCCGACTTGAAGAACTAACACCCAAGTCTAGTCTGTGCGGTGCTGACATCCTTTCTTCTTATTCTGTTCTTCTTCTTTTTCTTATTTTCTTTTTTTCTTATTCTTCTTATTCTGTTAATTTCTATCCTGAGTCTATTGCTTTCCAAAGCAGACACCTAACTACAGCTCATCTACATTGATAGGTATTTCAAGAACTGCAAATTGAATGAAACCATGGCAGAATCATAGAATGGATTAGGTTGGACGGGACCTCAGAGTTCATCTTGTTCCAACCTCCCTGCCATGCACAGTGACACCTCTCACCAGACTAGGTTGCCCAGAGCTCCATCTGACATCACCTTGAACACTTCCAGGGATGTTCGCAACCCTGGAAGATGTGAACAAGCACAACCTCCTTGGGCAGCCTCCCTGGGCAACCTGTTCCGGTGCTTCAGCACTCTCACAGGGAGGAATTTTTTCTGAAGATATAATCTAAAGCTAACATCTTTTAGCTTGAAACCATTCCTAACCTTGTTAGGTTAGACAGGCTTCTTTCAAGTAGGATTACCTGTGTGTGACAAAAACAGTTATAACAGAGTATGGGGGGGGGAAAAGCCCCAGTAATTCTATTTTTTCACACATTTTTTCAAAGACCAATTTTATTTCTTTTTCATTTATAAATTGCAGCTATTAATATGATTTACCAGAAGTCTATCTTTGACATGTTGTACTGCCTGTTACTAAATATTATTAGTCATCAAAGATAAATAGTCTTCGTTATCTACTATAGCTAAAGTAACTTAATTATTTTAACTTAATTAAGAGCTATAAACCTCAACACCAAAATGTTGTGGCGGGGGGATTGGACTAGGTGATCTTTTGAGGTCTCTTCCAATTCCTAATGATTCTATGACACTATGACTAAGAGAATTGCTAAAATACATAACAAAGCTGTAAAACGAAGCCATTTCTTTTAAAGATGGGTATCCATTATAAAGATTGTCCTTTGGCATTAATTTTATAGTTGCAATCAATATAAATATTTTATATGAATGTATAGATGTATAAATACATAATTTTATATTATTATAATTACATATTAAATATTTTATATCACTGTGATCACATTGTAATATATTGTAGTGTATATTATCTATTCTTTTAACTATATTATCTTATAGTAACTATATATTATTATAATATTATCTATAATATCTATATATGATATTATTATCTATAACATTATATACATACATTAAATGTTTATAATTGCACTATATAAAGTCTTTTAAAACTTCTTTCTGTTATTTCAATATCTGACACATTTTGCCTTTTACGGTTACACTTTTCTCACTGGGCTGCCAGAGGATCTGTTGGTGGAATGACCCCAGTGTCAAACATGTAACAGGGTCCTTGTTGCTCTTCGTGGTGTTTTTAATGGGACTATTTTTACTAGAGTTAGAGGCGATGCTGTTATGCCTCTGGTGAGTCAGGGCCTTGGTGCGATTATGCCACCTGTCATCTCCTCTTAACAGCTCTGATCTTGCACGCGCTGGTTGGAAGAATTATTGTGCCATTTTTCAGCTCCAGCCTGCAGTGGTTTAACACAGCTCCTGACACTTTTTCACTCCTATGGCTTGATACAGACAAGCATTTTTGAAGAGAGCCCTAAGGCTAACAATAATATTTATATCTCCTGCCATTCATGGAAAAGCAGAGCCAATAAAGGAGGCAAAAGATGTGTGTGTTCCCTTTTGCTCATTAATGTTTCAGCTCGTTCTGCGGGTGTTCTGTGGAAGAGTGGTTGCCTTCATTTCTCACCAAAGGAAAATGCTGCATTTCTTACTCAAACGTATTGCCTATGTAATTCTGCTTTAAGCTTTTTCTTGAAAGATGTTGTTCATCTCCTTTACTCAGAGAGATGAATAACACCCGAATATATGTTTATTGAACGACGCTGGACTGGTCTTGAAAAAGTGGCTACATTGCAGAAACAGTATTTGACAAATGCAGGGGGGAAACCAGAGAGCCTGGTTCCATAAGGACATCAAGAAGGACGTTGAGGTGCTGTAGTGGATCTAAAGAAGGGCAAAGTAGCTGGTGAAGGGTCTGGAGGGCAGATCTGAGGAAAAGTGGCTGAGGGAACTGGGGTTGTTTAGTCTGGAGAAAAGGAGGCTGAGGGGAGACCTTATTGCTCTTTACAACTGCTAGAAACAAGGATGAAGAGAGGTGGGGGTCAGCCTCTTTTCCCAAGTCACTTGCTATAGAACAAGAGGAAGCGGCCTCAGGTTGTGCCAGGAGAGGGTTAGGTTGGACATCATGAAAATTTTTTTCCCTGACAGAGTGGTCAGGGGCCAGAACAGGCTGCCCAGGGAGGGGGTGGAGTCGCCATCTGTGGAGATGTTCGAAAAACATGTAGATGTGGCACTAGGGAAGAGGGTTTAGTGGTCATGGTGGGGTTGGGTTAACGGTTGGACTTGATCTTGGAAGTCTCTTCCAACCTTAATGATTCAATAGGAAGTACCTACAACCTTCCAGGCTGCACATCTGATGGAAGGAGGAGGGGACTGATTCTCAGAAAGACAAGCATCTCCTTTCTGTAGTTGCATGTAAAGGCCACCAGGTTGTATTTCTCACCCTGAAGGTTCCATCAATCTGACTCACTTGAGCTGAAAGAGTATCCAGTCCCCATTGCTTTTGTCTGTAGTTCACAACACATGCTTCTGTGCTCTCCCAGTGGCATTTTGCTGCGAGGTGCTGTGTATCTGTCTTGAACCCCTACAAATGTTTAACGTGCTCTTCCTCCCTCAGCTCTGGTGAAACAAATCAGTGCTTCTCACCAGCTTCTTGTACTGCATCCACCTGGTCACTCCACCTTTTCCCAGTAGCCCGTATCATCCTAAACAATGTGAAATAAATGAAATGTCATGGCCCAGGCAAATAGAAGAATCTGATAACCAGTCAAAATTGAGGTATACTGAGAATTCACAGCAAGGTGGGAATAGTACATTGGAAGATCGGGGTGACCTTAGAACAGCATTAATAGAAACGGAATGAAATGTTCTGGTACAAGGTCAGGTACTTAAGAACTACTAATAAGGAGCCCACTGTAAATTGAAAATGAGTGATAAAGACAGAGACACAGTTAATCATAGAATAATGATGTGATGCAGCTCTGAAAAAGACAAAAGCCTTCACAGAGCATGGAAGTTCAGAGATGGGGAAAATACCTGTGATATTCTGGAAGGTGAAATAGTGGACAATCGTAGTCCCAAACTAACAGCGTGCTTGCATGACTGTAAGTCAATAATTAAATTAAAAGCAAAAAACCGAGAAATAATAAACCCCTTCCTTGTAATTCACAGGCATGGCAGATGATGTGTTTGTTCTCTTAAGAGGACATTAAATCACAGTCTAGTAACTTCAGATCCTTCTTTCTTTCCTGCAGTTGTCTCTCTCCCCCAATCTTTTTACAGCCCCAGCTCTTTACAGCTACAGAGAGCTACTCCTGATCCAGTCCCATCTCAAATTTTATGTCCTTTGCTATTTGAAATGTGCTTGTACTTGAAAGGAAGTGCAAGCTGTAGATTAAAAATGTCCAGTCTAAACCTCTCTCCAGTGCAGCTTGAGGCTGTTAGCGCTTGTTCTGTCACTAATGACCTCTGAGAAGAGACCAGCACCAACCTCTCTCCAATGTCCCTGCAGGTAGTTGTAGAGGGCAATAAGGTCACCCTTCAGCCTCCTCTTCCTCAGGCTGAACAGCCCCAGCTCCTTCAGCTGCTTCTCATCAGACTTTCTAGGCCCTTCACCAGCTTCATTGCTCATGTCTGCACCCGTTCCAGCCCCTCAATGTCCTTCTTGTATTGAGGTGCCCATTAAGGACAGTGCAAGTTACAAAATTCATCTGTAGAGAAGGGTGATTTAGTTTTAAGTGCTTCACGCTCCCGCTCTGTGGCTTCAAGCTGTTCCTTCCAAGCTGGGACTACTTTGACATGAGATCTTTAAAATCTCTGTTCTGCTCAGGATAAAGTCATGACTGGTGTTTTGAGATAGTCTTTATTTTAGAAAGTTCGTCATCCCATTTGAATCCTGACAAGGAGAAAGAGGAGATCATGGCAGGTGTGCACGAGCATGGAACAAGTACAAAATGAAACCGTAAAGAAGACTGTCATTCCAGTAAGGGCTGCACACTCCTGATGGTCCTCTTTGGGAAGATTGAAGAATATAATAGTGATTTGCCATGAAAGCTACATCTGTTAGGAAGTAGAGGATTATTTATTGCTAGAAAGTGATACTACAATAAAACACAAATAACAGCAGCCCTTTTCCCCAGTAAAATATTTTGTTTAAGAGCCTGAGGCTGTGGGTTCTGCCAAACTCGACCTGTCTGCCTCGTAGCTACCTGTAATGTTTGCAATGAAGATTGAGTTTCAAGTTGTATACCAAGTGGCATTTAAATTCTCGTGTCTTATTTTTCCTGTATCTGATGTCTTGCAAAGAAAATCGTGGCTCAGTTTTTAATTGTCTGCCTTCCCAAAATGCTGTCAGGCTCAGGCATATTATCTTCTGTGTCACCCATGAATAGTTCAGGATTAATTAGCCTTTCACCTATTTTAAAGGTATCATCTGTATCCTGAAGGCAGAGTATGGTGTTTGGCAGCCTCTTCAATCACTTCAAATTCTGCTCTGTGTATTCTATAAATAATCTGTGGAAAGACTATGCTGTTCTGTGAGCAGAATAGCTGCAGGTACCGTGGGCATGTTCCGTCTGATTCCATAGTCTCTGTCTATACAGATTACCCCATTTGAGCCTTACACACAGGATATTAAACATTTTCCACGTGTCCTATAATCCTGCAGCCAAACTGACATATTGTTTGTTAGCATTCTTCTGTCATTTTAGAGCTTCATGCATTTTTTATTTTGCCCAGTTCATGGAATTATAGTTGCTGATATGGGATGTGGAAGGTTTGTTTGCGCTGCTGGAAGTAAATATGATTAAGTGTATGTATTAAAAATGGGAGAGCAAATGACAAGGGTTTGCTATTTGGATGCGTTACGTACGTGAGGATTATTAGCTGCTCTTGTGGGCACATTTAATACCCTGCTTGTTTACTTCCTTAAGTTATCATTAATTAGTTCTATTTCTTACGAATTAAAATATCTGCCCGATAACCCCAAGCATGAAAATAAGCCGTCTGCCGTAACAGTTGTGTACGCAGTCTGAAAGCTCATGGACTACTTCATCTAATGACTTCAGTTGTGTGCACACTTTGTTTGTGAGGCTGAGATTTCACCTACCTTAACAGCTGCTAGCAAACAGGAAGCAGGGCAAGCAAAATGCAGCAGGCATTGTGAACTGGCATCTTGCTGCCTCACTAGGGTAAGTCCTGTTGCTGGGTTTGGCTTTCCGCATTAAAGGTTGGCAATAGTGCCTGAGGGCTATGTCCTTAGTAAAACCTTAGAGATGAGGGAAACCTTAGAGCAAAATGCTGTGTTTGCTCTTCTCAGTCCTTGCAATACTGAAAGTAAGAAAATCAGGTGTGTGTTTGGATGTCTTTTAGGAGCAGTGATGCTGGAAGAAGGCTTTACCAAAAAGGTGCATTAATAGTTGATTTCGACCTGATTTCTGTCTTGGCAGGCAGGATTTTCTGCCAGGACATGCTCCTACCCCAGTACCTGCAAGTCAGCTGGTTGCTGCTGCCTGACACTACTGCAGCTTGTGGAATTTAAGCTGTCACTTATGAATAAATAAAGAGGCTTCCTCCACTGCAAAACCAGGATTCAAAATGCAAGCTGATCTACCGCTGTCTTGATAAACTGCCTTTGCACAAAATCTGGTGAACAAGAGAATAATGAAGGTATGAGCTTTATTACCTTGTGCTTCAACACTGCTTTTACTTCAAAGATATTTCTACAGGTTACACTAATAACTTCCATCAACTGTGAAAAATCACCAACTGTGAAAAATTTCACAGTCTTAACTGTGAAGAATGTGGAGGTTTACTGAGTGTCTTGCAGGTAAATCAAAGTATCTTGCCCTGGAAAGGAGTTGGAACACACAACCTAGTGCATATTTTCAATTTTTAATGTCTATGAAATAATTCTGTTAGAACTGGACTAGATGATCTTTTGACGTCCCCTCCAATCTCTAATGTTCTGTGTTCTGTGATCCACTAGGAAGAACAGACATTACTGCTTTGTTATTCCCCTTCCATTGTTCTGGATAAGGCATCCCTAGCTGCTTCTCTGAGGTACAGGTATAGAACAAACAAGCTCCAGTTACTTCTGTCATTCTCTTAACTATTTTAGTTAGTTTCCACTGCATTTGTATTGTGATTCAATTAACATTCTTACTTTTGCTAATGTGAGATCAGGAGGCAGCATCTGGATAGTTCTACATGTAAATGACAGCTTCAAGCCCCCCCAGCTTTCTTTATAACATCCCTTGTAAAGATGGGGTTGCGCAGTGTCTTGGAGTAAAGACTTTGATATATTCAAAGCAATGCTTTTCTTTGCAGTGATGGAAACATTCTGAAGCTGCTTTAAAGGTCTGGATGAGTCAAATGACTCATCTAAAGTCCCAGACGTAGTTTTCATCCTACATTGCATCAGCTTCAGAAATCGTGGTGAAAACTCACTGAAGGGAAAACTCAGGAAATTTACCCACATCCACTGTGGAGATTGCAGCTTTGGACCTGGTGGGTCCATGCGTTTTATTGGTGTCTCTTATGCTGTAAGAAAGCCAAGACAACATGTGCTTCTGGTATGATTACTCAACCTAGAGTCTGTAGGTCTCAAATTGAGCGTCACAGAGAGGTCTGGTGCTGCGTTTCTTTCTTTAGCTCTTTTAACTAGGTAGTTTTGTTTTGATTTCTCGGGGTTTTTATAAAGATTTCCTGGTCCTTTGAATAAAAAGTAGGAAGAAAAACGGTTTTATGGGATTTGCCTCTGCTCTTCATCACGCTGAAGACCTGCAGCGACAGGCAGCTTCTCTGCTTTTCTGTAAGCACAAAACTTCTTCCCCAATGTAGAATCACAGACTGGCTCAGGTTGGAAGGGACTTCAGAGATCGTTTACTCCAACTACCCTGCCATGGGCAGTGATGCCTTTCAACCAGACTTAGTTGCTCAAGGAGGCTCCAACCTGGCTTTGAACACCTCCAGGGAGTGGGCAGCCACAGCCACTCTGGGCAATGAGTTCCAGGGTCTCTCCATCCTTGCACTGAAGAACTTCTTCCCAAGATCTAGTCTGAACCTTGTCTCCTTCAGTTTAAAGCTATTTTCCCTTGTCCTGTCGCTAGATCCCCTTGGGAGAAGTCTCTCTCATAAGCAGCATTTAGGAGTTCCTAAGTGGATGCTGTGTAACAGGTCGCCTTTTTTTATTATTTAACGGATTCAGTAAGTTATAATTTTGGAAAGATAGTTCTGGGATTCCCAGATCTCTGTATCATCTCAATATTTGGAGGGAGGCAAGCGGAGGAACTGCTTGTTCAAATAGACATCCAGGGTTTGCTGTAAACTTTGCTCTTACATTTATTATGCTGGTCGTATTTTCCTGATTATTTCTGCTGCAACTATGAGAAGGTCAAAGCGTCGGTGTGTTGGGAGAAGGCCATCTCACTGAGCAGTGCATGGCCCTAATTTCAGGGGAACATGAAGCTGAGACACTGTAGATTTGGGACATTTTCCACAGAGCTGTCAGAAGAAAGCTGTGGCCTTTAACGATCAGCAGCATCTATGTTCAATTGAGTGTAACTAGATGAAACAAGAATTTAAATCGAGCCTTCTCAGTGAATTGTCTGCTGATTGAGATGTAGCTCAATGAGAGAAAAATGGTCCCAGGAGAATTAATTTCTATTGAAAAAAGTGAGTGGAAAAACCTGATTTGAGGCTGGGAAGTGTTTTCTGGACAGGCTGTGGTGCAGAATTCTGATAAAGAGGGGAGAGTGATAACAAAATGCTTCTACAGAAATGAAAATATAGAAATGAAAATATGCCTCACTCATAAAAAGAAAAGGTGAATCCTCTTAATTTCTCACACTTTCTGTGGAAATAATGTTCTGTTTTATCTGCACACTGAACTCATGGAAGTTCTCATTAATCGGATATCATTTAGAGTTTCAACATTTCTTCCCATGCGGTATTTCAGATTAACTGTCGCCTCGTGTTGAACTGAAGAGCAGTTCACAAGCTGCACCAACTTTCCTGCTTACCTCATTGGAATTAGAATTGGCAATATTTCCCTCCACTTCTAACTTTCTGCTATTCTTATCCTATATTGGATAATAAAATATTAGGAAACAGCAGAGAGTAAAACCCAAAGAACAAATACAAGGAGAGTTACACAGTCTCAGGAAGATTCCCCTAAGGTTCAGTCGCTGCTGATATAGAAACAGAATAAAACACTACTGCCTAGAAGAGCATAATCACAGAATCAGAGGATTGGAAGGGACTTCCAAAGGTCATCTAGTCCAACCCCCCCTGTAACAAGCAGGGCCATCACTCACCAGACCAGGTTGCCCAGAGCCCCATTCAGCCTGACCTTGAATGGCTCCAGGGATGGG
>JAOXOE010000405.1:1226697-1237561 GCA_028565055.1 Phoeniculus purpureus | reverse complement strand
GAAGCTAGAGTCTGTCTTCATATGATCTCGTGTAAAAATGTGAGGGAACCTCCTTTTTAAGTAGGAGACTTTCCATGTTGAAGCTGGAGAGAGACAAAATAGTGCATTTGTAAATCAAATACCAGCTCAGCCTGGACATACGAGTCAAACATGTTGGGTTCACAGTATTACAAAACGTTAGGGATTGGAAGGGACCTCGAAAGATCATCCAGTCCAATCCCTCTGCCACAGCAGGACCACCTAGACCAAGTTGTTGTATATCAGGATGGATTTACTTATTACCTGTAGCAGCTGCAAAGGAAGAGTTTTTAACTCGGTGCTACTTCAGTCCAGTTGCTGAGTAGCTGCTGCTCTAGTCTGTTGCCAAAATACAGGTTGTCACCAAGTCAGAGTTGATGTATTTATTCAAGTTTGTCAAGCTGCCTGATGAAAGTTTGTCAAAAACAAGTATGTATTCAGGTTTGTCAAGCTGCTTGATCCGTGAGCCAATGAGATGATGATGGTGGGATGTTCTAGCGCATGTGGACATACCCTTTATTTCACGGTTGAGAATTGAGGTTCTTTAGTAGATGGTAAATTAGGGGAGTCTTCTTTGTTCATAAGGCATTACATTTATAGTGCTTAGTGCTAATGGTCTTGTCTGTGATGGTTGTACCAGACATCAGATAGAGTGTATATTTATAAACCACAGTTAGTCTAAAATAACTGGCAGGGGGATTGGACTGGATGATCTTTCAAGGTCCCTTCCAGTCCCTAATGTTCTGTGATTCTGTGTAAATAAAGATTATTCCTTTTAAGAAGTATAACTGGATAAAGGCATTATGTTTATACTCGCCTACTTGGAACATACCAAATCTTATGTATCAAACTTGCATTATTTAGAATGCTATAAATCTATGGAGAAAAACAGAACATAGGAGTAATTCTTTATTCTCTTTAACACTTTATTCCAAATAATGGTTTTGTTTTTAATCCTAGAACAAAACATCATGGCTTTGTAATGTATAATCCCTTTGTCTTTTTATGGATCTTTTCTTCCAATCAGATAAAATTTCACCTAACTGTAACTGTCTCTGTATCTCTCCTTAAAAACCTTTCAGAAACTGATTTCTGTAAAATTCTATGAGGTAACATTCTTCAGAGTAACTGATTTTAGTTATTGATGTTGTAAACAGCGTCCTGTCCATATTGTGTTCATTGTGAGAGGACTGTCTAATAAATCTTATGTAGTAAATTTCACTCGGTGCTTAATAGAACTTAAGATCTAATGTGCTTATTAGTGATTTTTTACTTATTTTCAGAGATCATAATTAAGCAATTGGTGTACTAGAAAATTCAAGATGCACAACTCAGCTGTAGCAAAATGTTCTTACGGAACAATGTTCATCAGTTGATTACTGTAATTGTGCCATATTAACAGTTATTAAAGGTAAAGAAAGTAGAACAAAATTCAAGTAGCAGACCTTAAAAACCTACTGCTGTAAAGGGAAGGTTTGCACTGCCTTTTACTGTGCTTCACCATAAAGTGTTCTCACGTTGACGATCAACTCTATTGCCTTCTAAACCATTTGGCAAGTGTGGACAGCTCATTTTGGCCTCCCAAATGAGTCTTTTGAAGATCTTTAAAGAACGTGTTTTGTCAACATCAGTGAAATCTGAACCTCTGTTGGGAAAGGAAGTGAATTAAATACTAGATCCCTTACCAATTTGGTAATTGCCTGTATTCATGAGTCTTTTGTCTGTTTGGAGAGGGAAGGCTTCTCATAAACAAGCAAACCTCCTTCCTCCCCAGCTAAGCTCCCCACCAGCTACCTGCCTGGTGTTTCTTTATTGCTGTGTGCAGAACTGCCTGTCCATGCAAATAAGAAAGCCAAAGGCTGTTTGTGCTGGTTTTGGGTTAAAGTTGGAACCCCTCAGAGCAGATTGTAACTTCCTACCACACTATTTTAAGAAAGATTCATCACAAGTTTTTTGCACTTAATTGTGTGATCACCATGTACATGTTTGGAAGGTTTTCGTGTTTCCTGAGTGGAGTATTGATAACATTATTTGATGTTCTGTTCAAATGTTTTGTACTGGGCTGGCATCCCTCTGAATGTACTTTAGAGGAAGTCATTATCTAGGAGTGGATGGTGCATCATTCATCAGTCTTTTCCTCATTTGTCCTGTCTAGGATTCTTTGTCTTGTCCTTTTTTATGGTTCGGGGTAACTAAAACACATCTCTTGTTTTGGTGTGTAGGGCAGCTCTTTTACTACATCCATATATTTTGATAGAGAGCTGTGATATGACATCAGGAAAAACCAAAAGTACAGAACAGGAAAGATCTTAATTATCATGTCCCAGGCATGAGTTAAAGCAAGAACTTGCTAATTACTGTTTCGGTTAGGGCATTGACTCTGTTTTCCACATGCCAGTTTGTTATTTGAAACTTGCTATTGGGAATTCTGAAATAGTATCAGTCTTTGTCTTTTGTTGTGACCTATTTTGGACAATCTTGGTTTCATTACTGGGGTGAAGTAGGAAACATTTTGAAACCTAGGAGATCTGACAAACAGTGAGTCTTATGCCTATGGTTAGTACCTTTGAATTGATACTAATAAATCATCTCCACTCTTCCTGTATTTCATTTTAAAAAAAAAAAAGCTAGATGTTTGAGTTACTTTTAATTAAGGACATTAAGAAACTAATTCATTGGCACTGCTAAACTGAACAAGTTTATGATGGGAAGGAGTAATGGGAGTTTCTAACTTCTGTATTGTAGAAAAATGTCATTTCTATATGTGCTTTTAGTTTGTTCTCATGTGTGATTTCCTGTTTCTGCTCTCACCTCATTATTGCCCCTCTGGTCTGCTTATGCTGTGTTTTTCTAGTGACAAGTGTTTGCTTTGTCTGCAAAGGCAGAGTCTGTTAATTTCAAACTGTTGTTAATATTGAACTCTTCACTGTGTCCTGGCAGGCATAGTCTTAGAAGCTCTTTATATAGGTAACCTTTAGGAGTTAAGTAAACTGTAATGTGCTTTTTCCTTAGATTACCCCCATAAGCTAAAGTAAAGCTGATAACATTGTTTCATCTTATCTTTATCTCCTTTCTCTGAAGAATAATCTGTATAATAATTTGCTGTAGGTTGTTTAGTGGATATGGATACCCAGTCTTCTCTTGTCTTACCATTAAATCTTATTGGGATTGACTTTAGCCATCTGTGCTTATTACAGTGCAGTATAAATAGCTTTGTAATACACTAATGGATGCTAACAGTAGCGGAAACTGCTTAGGCTGTCTTGCTTTTACATTCGGGAAGGAAAGATGCCTGCAGTAAGAAGTGTATTATAAGGGGAAGCCAATTATGGAAAGCAATGCAACTGGAACAGGCTGCCCATAGAGGTGGTGGAGTCTTCTTTGGAGAGATTCAAAACCTGCTTGCATTCAGTGCAACCTGCTTTAGGTGAACCTGATCTGGTAGGATGTGCTGAACAGGATGATCCCCAGAGGTTCCTACCAACTCCTGCCAACTCTGTGATTCTTTGTTTTCAGTCAAACACCATCAGTTCTTTTTTTCCTGCATTTCTATTACTTCATGATCATTGAAGTATTTGAAATAACTAGGTAAAGAAAGAGAAATAGTAGCTTGGCTTAGTGTGTTTACAAGGCTTGTCCAGTTTCCAGACATAATTCTTACCTTTCAATGGGCACTCAAGTTTAATAGTTGTGTGTTATGTCTGTGTTGTGTGGTGTGTTACCCATTACCCCCCCCATATGCTGCATGAAAAAAGGAAACCTGTGAACAGATGGCTGTTCTTTTGGTGCCTAGTTTTAGACTGTGGGATTTATATTTAATGATATGTGTCTCTCTTAATAGTTTGGTGCTGGCTGTGTCATTGAGACGTCACTTTGGCAGAAAACCCAAACAGTGGTTCTCACAAGTAGAATCTTTTGGCTAGTATATAAAGCAGCAATGCCAAGAATCTGTTGTCTGTGGTGCCCTTCCAGCCTTTTGAAGAAGAGTAAGTTAACAAATTTTATCAGATTCAGGAAGCTCATGTAAAACTGGAGAATTCTATGTGCTCATACTTTAGGGCCAAAGTACACTGTTAATTTGAGTCTCCTTCTCTAGAGATGTTTAAAACCTGCTTGGACATGTTACTGTGTGACTTGATCTAGGGGAACCTACTCGGGCAGGGGAATTGGACTAGATGACCTTTCAAGTTCCCTTCCAATCCCTGATGTTCTATGACTCTGTGTAATTTGGTAGTACACGTGCCTGTACATAGTGGCTTATCAAACTGTAGGACACAGCACAGTCTCCTGAAACACTCCTGCCCAGCTAGAATTTTTGCGTTTGACACTATCTGTCAGAATACAAGTTAAGATAAAATTTGATCTCTGAGGTCTGCAATGTGAGGGAATTAACTATCTGCAGTCTTCCCAGATGATCTAGGCAGCAACCTTAAGCAATTCTGCCACAGAGTAAGGAAGAACATTTATGTTCATGCTGATCTGGTCTGAGAGTGTTTATTGCTTTAGTCCAAATATGACAATGACTCTAGGACTGGTACTTTATTGATCTTTCCTACACTAATTTACCACTTAAAAGGAATGAAATTCTGCCACCTTCAGAGCTTTCTCTTGTGCGTGTTGTCAGTAGTTGTGGCCGATTAGGTTTACATGCAGAACCACAAATGTTGGAATATAATCCAGTTCAAATCCTAAGGAAGATGAAGTGGCTTCTGAATTTCCATTAGCACATTCATCAAGGTACATACTTAGATTCTTAAGCCTGGGAGCAAGTGTTTAAACTATGAGGCATTGATTAGGCAGTCTCATTTCCAACATCCAGGAATGAAAACAGTGAAAACTGAAGAGCTCAATAAGCTTCATACATTCCAAAGGCAGCAAAGAGCTATCGAATTGCTCGGTGTATTGTGAATAGTGGGCCATTTGTCTTGCCAAGCGCCTGTTTTTCTGATCATTAATAAATCTGTCATTTCCATTCTAAACTTTTGCACTGTTTAGTTTTTCATCTGTGTACTTATTTTCTATTAAAATTTAATATTTCTCATTTCAATCAGAAATTCTTAGTAGATGCTTACAAGGTGCAGTTCTGGTGAGCTGTGGTACTTGGGGCACAAATGGACACGATTTCTTTTCCCTGCTAAGAAAAAGACTGTTATATCAGGGAAACCGTCAGTTGATTCCTCCTGTGATGTAATGTTCCCTAGAGACTGGGGGGATGAATGGCCAACATTTGATTTCCCTTAAAAAACTGTAACATGCTGATGAATCATGAGATTTCACGGAGACCTTCAGGTGAAGTTGAAACATATTATGGGCAAAGATGCATAAGGAGGATTATGCAGAAGTAAACCTAACGATGTAGTTTTGTACTGCCCATTAAACTACTATAGATGTATAAAACCTCAGAGCATCTTGGTATCCCTTACTAGGGCCAAATATGTATTTATAAATCAATTTTAGACCGACTTGAACCCTCAGGGACCTCTGTGCTTGGTTTAGACTAAAGCTACTGTACCTTTCTGTCTTGGCTTTTTACATATGCAGAACGTTCTCTAATTCCTCTTTTTTTAGTTTCTAACATAAAAGTGATAGATAGGCCATATGAAACACTCACTTCTTTTCCTCCCAGTTTTATAGATTTGGATTATAGCTTAACTTTCGTGAGTAACATTTTCTCCAGAAGGTTTTGAAGTGATAATGTTATTGAGTATTTGATGTTCAGCATGCTGAAAAGTTCAGTTCTTTTTTGTACTAGATATCAATATGTGCCGCACACTTGTTGAGTGTGTGTGCACATACACTCATAAGCTGGTATCTCAAGTTGATAGTATAACGAGATTTTTACTCTACCCATTTCTCATACCTGGAGAGGAAAAAGCATCACATAATAATAGGTTGAGTCTGGACCTATGAAGTACTTCTGCCTGCAGATCGTACCTTGCCATCATATTTTGATATCTCATTGACTGCAGATGATTTTTTCAGTGAATACTGAGAATGTCATCTAATGACAGGGCAAGGGGCAACAGGTGTAAGCTGGAACAGAGGAGGTTCCACATCAGTATGAGAAGGAACTTCTTTGCAGTGAGGGTGACAGAGCACTGGAAGGGGCTGCCCAGGGGGGTTGTGGAATCTCCTGGAAATGTTTAAAACCTACCTGGACACGTTCCTGTGAGACTTGGTCTAGGTGATCTTGCTGTGTCAGGGGGATTGGACTAGATGATCTTTTGAGGTCCCTTCCAATCCCTAATGTTCTGTGATTCTCAGATTCTGTGACATGGATTCAGTGATCGTGTTGTACAGAACAAAATCATTCTAAAGTATCTTGAGTTATGTGAGGCAGCTACCTACAGTAGTTTCAGTTCTTTAGAGGAAATACATACATTTAACCATCATTAGTTAAATACATGTATTTAACTATCACATAGAAAGAAAATCTTACTATAAATGTTTAGAGATTACATTTAAATTTCTATAGCTGTAAATCTACACACAATTATACAACTGATTTAAAGCAGATCGATGCTCATTATTTACTTATACAGTGAGAAAAGAAAATGAAGCTTTAAAATCAAGTAGATGTGTCTTCCATTTTGACAACTGAACTTCTTTCCCCAGTTGCTTAACGTAGGTGGCTTTAGCCAAACAGCTTGCTCATTAGTCTGAAAAACCTGCCAAGAGTAATCAAGCATAGGGATGAAACAAAAGACATTGTTTTACCATTTTGTGCTTGCTGTTTATCAAGAGAAGTGCCTGACTGAAGGAAAAAGAAGGGGACAGAAATCTTTATAATACTGAATTAATGATGGTATTAAATTTGGAAAAAACAGATCCTCTTAGTTATGTGTCCTCAAATAACTTTGTAATGCTTGAATTGTTACAGGAGTTCTGTCAAATAGGGTGTTTTTGAGGAGTGTTGTAGGAAGCTAAACATTCCTGCTTAAGTTTTTTCTCCCTCTTATTTTATCAAAACCTCATTGTGGATTTCACTGGGATGATGTTGTATTAGACAGGATCTCAATCCAGTTTGTGTTGAGTCTTCCCTTGTCTAATTGAGGTCACTGAGAATATGTTCAGTGATGTTTGTGAGAGATGGAGTAAATCTTTAATTATGCCAGTCTACTTAGTTTAAAATCATTGCTACATCTTGGAGCATAATGAAAACATTGTCTCTTTATTTTTCTTAAACTACTGGATTTGATTGGGGATTTATTTCTCTTTTGAAGTTAATTACTTTCCTGAATAAGTTGTTGCTTGTTTGTTTTTTTTTATATTGCTCCTCAACATTTGTGAGGTGAAGGTAGAAAACAATCTTTCAGTTTCACTGACCTGAATCAAAACATTTCATTTTGGCTAATCCATCCGAGAGGGTTTCTGCTTGTGTATAGCCTGTGTCCGATTCATTTGCTGCATGGCTTCATGCAGTTGTAGGTAGGTGCCTCTCTGCTGCCTTACATGCCAGGCTTCTATGATGAATTACACATTGTACGATGCATTCTGCTTTCCCCTCTAGCTGAATCCCATGTTGCACTGTGTAAAGAGTGCAGAGATTCCATTAAATGGGAGGGTGGCAATTACTAAACAGAAAAAAAAGACAATCAGACAAGCATGAAAAAGCTGTGCAGTGCATTGCACACAGTATTGCTGAGGAAAGGTTTTCATCCTGTGTTGGAAAGCGTTTTTATACAGATAAATACAACGCAATTAAGAGCAAAACTGAATGACCTCTTTTAAGAGATGTATTAATGTGTCTGCTGCACGGCTTAAAATTCTGTGGGAAATTATAAGAGTTTATCACAAAGTCAAGCACTGGGATGGACTTAACTAGTATTTCTTATATCTGAAATCATTCGGTTTTTTCTTCTTCCCCTCTGGGATGCGATGCTGGAGTAGATTGATCATCTAGTGTAGTAGTACTTAGATGTCCATAGTAAGGCACAAATCTGTAGGCAGCGCTTTATCTTGATATGACAAGTATGTGATGTTTCTTTTTGTGTCACAAGTCTCACATGCGCAAAGCGCAGTGTACCACAAAACCAGGGACCTAAAGCAGATGAGAATTTGGCTTAAGGAAGATACGCCATAGTGTAATTCAAGCTAGCTTTTGAAGCCTGTAGTTTACTCTTCATTCTTACTAGAGTACGTGCTGCTTCCTTCACCTACATTAAGGGTTCCCTGTTACTCCTGTATTTTCTTACTGGGTCACTTGATGTTTTCAACATTTATGTTTTGCTTTATTCAGAGTCTACTATGCTATTAAGGACTTAATTTTTTCTCTCTAAATACACACCATTTTATATCACTTGCATTTGAATGAAGTTCACCAGAAAATTGGAAACAAAGGGATGAGGAAATGAAAATCGGAATTGTATCACCATTATGTCACCTCTGGGGGATCTGCAGCATGTACATTCTTTGCCTGAAGATACAGGTCATGCTGATAAATGCTTGGCTTTTACACTGGGTTCATGTCCTTGGTCATTCTCATAAACGTTTAATGACAGCATCCTTGCTCAGAGGCTCCACACAAGAACCAGCAGCTTCTTTACACCAGCTGAGATTATTTTTATGTATCGGGCATGAATGAACTGGAAAATAGGGATGAAGGAAGAATCCCTTTGTCTTTCAGCCTGGATTAATTCAAGATCTCTTCTGTTTTAATCAGTTAAGTGCATAAGACTAACTCTGAAACTGAAGGTCAACAACCCCAACCCCTGAACGGTTTGGGAGATGGTTTAGAAAATGTGTAACTCACTGCTCTATTTGAAAACACATCACTAAAAAGCTGCTTGGTATAGCTGTACTGTATCAATAGTAGAACTTTCTCATCTAGTGTGACAAAGTCTGAGTATGAGTTCAGAGCAGAAGTTCAGATCAGTTACCACATGAATTTGAAAGAATTTTATCATTCTGCTTGAGTTTTAAACTTTGAATGAAAGTTGAGTTGGAATAAGTTTTCCCGTTCTGCCAATAGACCCTATGATGCTGTAAGTCATCTTTCTTCCCTCCTGTGTAATCCTGGGGAGCTGTAGGTTGGACACGAGGAAGGAATTCCTTGCCTTGAGGGTGCTGAGATGCTGGAACAGGTTACCCAAGGCAGTTGTGGCTGCCCCATCCCTGGCAGTGTTGAAGGCCAGGTTGGCCGGGGCCCTGAGTAATCTGCTCTAGTGAAGGTATCCCTTTCTGTGCAGGAGGGTTGGAACTAGGTGATCTTTAAGGTCCCTTCCAATCCTGGCCAGTCTCTGCTTCTGTGATGCTGTGCAGGAGCACATAGTGCTAGTGCCACTTAATGCCAGAGCAGGAGTGTACAAATCTGTAGCCTCATTCCTGGGTAGCTATTTGCAGGTATAACTATATGGAGTTAATGATGTTCTTTCCTGTATTTCAAACTTTAGTTAAGAAAAACATAAACCAAGAAACCGCAAATCTTTTCAGTAGTTTATGTAGATTATCTTATTTGCGACAGCTTTGCTATTTTTGTGTTTAACAGTCAACTGGAAAAGAGGATTGTGCTCAGATTTAAGATGTCACTCAGTTTCTTCAGCTTCAGCTATGTATATCATCTTCTTGGTGTACTTCTCTGTGTCTGAACATTCTGTGTTATTTCCTTTGTGTCTGGATACATCACACCCACCCCTGCCCTTGACTGACTTATAAACATTTCTGTAGTTTTGCACCCTGGCCTGCAGAACACGGCTTTAGAAACTTGCCTTGTTTGTGAACTTCCTTGTTCTTCTTGTTACTGTTTTTGTCGTAGTCTTTTACAGTAACTTACTGAAGGGTAAGCACTAACCTAGTACAGCAGAAAGCAAGGCCATGACCTCAATTTTTCATATCCTAGAGGAGCACTTACTATATGAACTGTAATATGAACTGTGGGCCAGGTTTCCTTTAGCAACGAAATCCCCTAGTTTCTGTGCTTTCATTACAGCTGGATCTGCTACTCCAAAGGTACTGTTGTGAACCAGATTTGTATGCTTTTTGACTTCCGTGGGCAAGTTTTGTGTTGGTAAAGAAGTGTTTCAGGTTCTATAGGAATATTGATGAATTCAGGGGGATTCGACTGGATGATCTTTCGAGGTCCCTTCCAATCCCTAATGTTTTGTGATTCTGTGAATTCAGCAGAATGTAAAAGTAACTTTAAATTGAACTCAAAACAGTTGGTTTTTAGATGGACAAGAAACTTATCCATTGAGATTTCTGTACAGTTATTCAATCAAAAAAAAAAAAGCAATTTGGTTTTCTGCAAAATTATTTTCACGAGATCTGATGATTTGCACTGAAATGTTTGTAACTTTACATTTGCCTTCATTAGGACTTTTTTGTGTAGGAAACAATCTGACATTGGTATAGGAAGTTATGTGCTTGAAGACTTGTGGTATGAAGTGTAAAATAACACTGTCTGGAAAAAACCACCACCACATATACTGACTTGGGAATAAAAATGAAGTATGCTCTTTGAGTTCTTTAAACATACTGTAAACTACACCATGACAACTCTTCAACAGAAACCAGGTGTGTTATAGATAAGTTGCTGTTTATAATGTGGTGGTATCACACTTTCCAAAATCTTGCTGTTATTTAGCAGTGCTAACATTTATTTGTAGTTATCTTCATTTACTCTGTTTCCAAGGCTGAACTACAGCAGTTGCTCTGTCACCTCGTGACCCCTCCCCAGACAAGAAGGGGGATTGGGAAAAGACAAGGAGACCAGGTTGAAGTGAACTTAATTGAATGGAATTTATAATGGATTTAATCACAGAATCACAGACCATTAGGGATTGGAAAGGACCTCGAAAGATCATCTAGTCCAATCCCCCTGCCACAGCAGGATCACCTAGACCAAGTC
>JAOXOE010000405.1:1206435-1217154 GCA_028565055.1 Phoeniculus purpureus | reverse complement strand
AACCCACCTGGATATGTTCCTGTGCAACTTGGTCTAGGTGGTCCTGCTGTGGCAGGGGGATTGGACTGGATGATCTTTTCAGGTCCCTTCCAATCCCTAATGTCCTGTGATTCTGTGAAAAAAAGAGTAAAACCAACAGTACATGTGGGCTCTAAATAAAAACACAAGCTACTTCAGAGGCAAATTATGAAGAAAGAAATACAAACTACTTCCAAGCTAAAGCATGAGTAGGTTTTGATATTATTACATCAAACAAGTGTTTAAGGGAGGCCTGGCCCCCATGACCCACACTGCTTTCTTCTCCAGTAAATTAGCTGTTGAATACGTAGGTTATGACAGCTTTAATGCATAGAAACTTTAGGTTAGCAAGACGTTTCTTACGTGAAATGTTGTTGTTTGAAGGAGGTTTGTTACTTGTGATGAGCCTGTTTACTAGGAAATGTTTGTCATAAATATCTGTCTCCCGACTCCATTTAAATAATAAATGATAGTTGTGTTGAAACTTAACTAGATTTATAGGAAATATTAGGACATAATGACATTTTTCTTCTGCTTTCCTGTTGACATAAGTGGTTTGTAATAGATTCCTCTAGATTTTTTAATGATAGTGCTGATTGGAATGCAAATGTTTTCATTTTAAACTCTATTTTTGGCTAGGACAAACCTAATAAATAAAAATTCAGTGGTACGTCACTATTGGACACACTTTTAAAGAAGTCTAAAAGATATGATAAACAGTTTACCTTTCACCTTTGTAACTTCCAAGGTGTTGCTGAGGGTATCATGTTCCTCTGTTATTGAGCTGAAGATACCTTGTAGGAAGGAAGAAACAGACTCCAGCAAGTTACCTGGAGTTTTAGTTCTGTAAACACTGCAAACCACTTAGGCTTCACTCTCCTGATTTAAAATATCGGTCAAATTCCTCAGCAGAATTATTTCTCAGGAAATAACTGCAGATCATCAGCAGGATGACCGTGATCTGACAATGGACCCTTATGCCGAAGAAGGCCAACAGCATCCTGGGGTGGATCAGAAAGGGAGTTGGTTAGCAGATGGAGAGAGGTTCTCCTCCCCCTCTACTCTGCCCTGGTGAAATCATGTCAGGAGTATTGTGTCCCATTCTGGGCCCCTCAGTTCCAGAAGGACACAGAGCTGCTGGAGAGAGCCCAGCACAGAAACACAAAGACAATGAAGGGAGCACAGCATCCCCCTGATGAGGAAAGGCTGAGGGAGCTGGGTCTTTTGAGCTTGGAGAAAAGGAGACTGAGGGGTGACCTCTTTGATGTTGATAAGTATGTGAAAGGGTGAGTGTCAGGAGGATAGAGCCAGGCTCTGCTCAGTGGCATCCAATGATAGGACAAGGGTGTGAGCTGGAGCATAGGAGGTTCCACATCAATATGAGAAGGAACTTCTTCACGGTGAGGATGACAGAGGATTGGAAGGGGCTGCCCAGATGGGTTGTGGAGTCGTCTTCTCTGGAGACGTTTAAAACCCATCTGGATGTGTTCCTGTGCAACTCAGTCTAGGTGATCCTGCTGTGA
The DNA here is from genome assembly GCA_028565055.1 of Phoeniculus purpureus. NCBI lineage: Eukaryota > Metazoa > Chordata > Aves > Bucerotiformes > Phoeniculidae > Phoeniculus > Phoeniculus purpureus. Next base: position 1,215,613 of record JAOXOE010000405.1, on the reverse strand, counting down.
CCAGGGGGACTTGACTGAATGATGTTTCTAGGTCCCTTCCAATCCCTAATGTTCTGTGATTCTGAGATCATCTATTGCTGTCCTGTAGGTGTAATCTTTCACAAGAAAACTTGTGTCCCTAAGTACTTGGAGACTGATGGTGGGATTAAATTTTTTGAACAAGTTTATTTAGTGAGCTTTTTTTTTTAAGTGAGGCTGACAGAAAATGAGTAAGTAACATTTCAATCGCATGCAGTGTTCCACTGTTTATGTGCTGTGTCTGTGTACTGCTGACGCCATTTCCATGATGCAGGGTTCTTCTGTGGTGACTGAGCTCAGCAGCTGTTGTTCTCTTTCCAGCTATGTGATTTTTTTACATTTTTTTGCCTCTTAGGATTTGATACCAGCATTTTGCCAATTTGCAGAGACTCCCTTGGCTGGATGTTCACCAGGCTGGATACGAACTATGACCTGCTGTTGGACCAGTCAGAACTTGGAAGCATTTACCTTGACAAAAACGAGCCGTGCACCAGGGCGTTCTTCAACTCCTGTGACACGTACAGGGACAGCTTGATATCTAACAACGAGTGGTGCTACTGCTTCCAGAGACAACAAGGTAAAAGATGAAAACAAACCTGCATGTGTGTGTCACTGACCTTTTTGTAGTGTTTTATTCTTCTTTAACATACGAAGAAGCTTGCCATGAACTACCAGCTGTTAAATGCTCTCCCATGAGTCTCTCTTGAGGTTTTTGATCCATTGCAAACACCTAAAGTGAAGTAAAACCAAAGCAAAAAACCAAAACCAACCAAAACCTCCAACAAACAGGCCAAGCTAAGGGGAATGGAGCATCTCTTGTCTGAGGACAGGCTGAGAGAGTTGGGGCTGTTTAGCCTGGAAAAAATAAGGCTCTGGGAAGGGACCTTCTTTTGACCTTCCAGTACTTGACAGGGGTGATACATGAGGGCAGAGGAAGGTCTTTTCAAGAGGGTTTGTACGGATAGGACAAGGAGCAGTGGATTCAAGCTGGGAAAGGAGAGATTTAGGCTGGATATTAGAAAGAAGTTCTTCAATGTGAGGGTGGTTCATGGCTCGAATGGGCTGCCTGGGAACATGGTGAGAACCCCATCCCTGGAATCATTGAAGGTCAGCCTTGATGAGGCTCTGAGCAACCTGACCTAGCTAGAGTTGTGCCTGTGTAGGGAGGTTGGATTAGATGACCTCTAGAAGTCCTTCCAGCCTAGAACGTTCTGTGATTCTATGATTCTAAGTGGAAAGGCTTGCTAGAAATGCAAGGATTCTAAATAAAGTGAAAAACAGTGGCTAATGCTTCTACAGCAATATCGTTTCTCTTACAACTTCCAGTAAGTAGTCAGAAGAAAGAGCAAAATAAAATCAAAAATTACTGAAATTATTTCTTTCCCAATCTGCTTCTACGACATCATAAAATGAACTTTTTTACTGCTAAAGTAGACCATCTTAACGCTCTGTTTTGTGAGCCTATTAAAATAACTGAATGAGCATTATGGATAAAAGCATTTCCAATCATTTGGACCTAAAACCGATTGATTTTTACTGCCTAGATTAATTTCTTATTAATGTCCTGATGTGATTTGGTTAAACAAATAAGCAGATCATATAAACATTATTTTCCTGAGTATCATTATAGACCTAGATGAGACATCACGTGAATTATATAGTCAATATTGTCTGAAACTGGGCAAAATTGCCCCTTCATTTTTTTTATTTAGCATGAGGGAGATTTTCAAATGGGTAAATACCAACCGTGGTCCAAATTTCTGCTGCAGTAGAGGAGATGAGACTGATTTGATGGTAAGTGTTTAAAGTTACTCTGCTCTTCTTTAAAAACTTTAATACCTGATTTTAAATCTGACGTATCACACAGTATCACAGAACATTAGGGATTGGAAGGGACCTCGAAAGATCATCTAGTCCAATCCCTCTGCCACAGCAGGACCAGGTAGACCAAGTCACAGGAACACATCTAGGCAGGTTTTAAATGTCTCTAGAGAGGGAGACTCCACAACACCCCTGGGCAGCCCCTTCCAGTTCACAGTCACCCTCACTGTGAAGAAATTCTTTCTCATATTGATGTGGAACCTCCTCTGTTCCAGCTCACACCCATTGCCCCTTGTCCTATCATTGGATGCCACTGAGCAGAGCCTGGCTCCATAAACATTGAAAAATTAATCCCCAATAAATTAGTTTTCTTTTAATACATAAGATTTTTTGTATTATTTATGGCTGTTTATAATAATAGAATTTTATTAAATGTATAATAAAAATGTAGTTCAAAATAAGTAATTGAATCACAGAATCACAGAATCATTTAGGTTGGAAAAGACCCTTGGGATCATCAAGTCATCAACGCTACTCTACAATTTCACCCCTAAACCAGATCCATCCTATTGCCCCTTGTCCTGTCATTGGATGCCACTGAGCAAAGCCCAACTCCATCCTCTGGACATCCACCCCTCACATATTTGTCAACATTAATGAGGTCAACCCTCAGTCTCCTTCTCTCCAGCCTCAAGAGACCCAGCTCCCTCAGCCTTTCCTCATAAGGGTGGTGTTCTACTCCATCATCGCGTGCCTTTCATGATTCAACACTATCAGGATCAGAAAAGTGCGTGCAACACTTCATCCTTTCTTTCTTCTGGACGTCTGTCCTGATGCATCACAGTGCACTGCACCTGTTCCTGCACGTTGCTCATGAGTTGTAGTCAATGAAAGCAACTCCTTACAAGTACGTCAGTTCTTTCTTGCTCAGAAAATTACCCTCTCGCAGTGCCTGTCCCGCCTTGACTAATGCTTAGACGCTTAGGTGTGCCTCGGTGATGCTTAGTGCGGTGTTTCGTGGCCTTCACCTGCTGTAAGAGTAGTTCAGTATTTCTGAAATACATCCAAGGCACCAGAATGCGTTTCAGCGATTCTTCAAGATCTGCACTGTGCCCAGTGCTCTTTGCCAATCTACCTGTGCACTGTGGTCACTATTGCCTTCTAATTTCAACATCAGTTCATATGAGTGCTTCAATGCTTGTCTTCAGAGCTTATTTTCTTGCTTGTTTGACACTACCTTCACACTTCAGTGCTTTTCTAACTGCTGAGACACTCACAGTGTTGGCCTTTTTATTGTTGGATTTCTTTCTGCCAGTACTTCATCTTTATAGCCTTAGTTTTTTACATCTCTGCTTCAGAGTAGGTGAGGACCCGGTTTTGCTGGGAATATTAATGCTTAGCACCTAAGTATTGCCTCTGCATGGATCCATTGCTCCAGCACTTCTCTAGGTGCTGTTTCTTCTAGGCTTTTCTGCCTGTCACGGCTGCAAGACATCTTTGCCTTTAAAACCAGTCCATATTGCAGAAGAATGGTAATTACTGTGATTTATATTTGTTACGTCGGTCTTTTCGGATTGCAGGAGTTCAAAAACCTTCATAGGTGGTTCTAAAGGAAGGTGCAAGGTGTCTTCACACATAATTCACTTTTTTGTCCAGAAAGTTTTTCAGGTGGCACTTCAGATACCTAAAGTTCAAGCTCTGGTTGTCCAAGGACAATATTAACACTTTCCCCCAAACACAGGCACAGCGCAGTGTGGCTCCTAATCTGCAGCAGACCATGTCCCAGAACTAGGGCCTCTGACAGTTATCTTCTTTATAGACCAAAAATTGCTGTTCTGTAGTGAATAAGATGGAGAAACTCAAAGCCTGGAGTGGGTAGCTGCAGCTTGAGCTGTTAAAAACCCTCGACGTTCTTTGTCAGATCTCTCAGATGAAGATTATTAGGCCTTGGGTTTTTTTTTTCAGTATTCAGGTTATCAGAAAGACTGAAGCCAGACTCATTTCTAGTTCAAAGGAAACCTCCCTACTGAATTTTGTAAAGGAGTTTTTCGCTTGTCCTTGGTTCACAATTCCCAGAAGTTGTCCAGCGACACCACTTAATGAAATGAGTTCAGAAATCTAAAAGAAACCTTTTCCAAACTCAGGATCTAACTGGAAAATAAAGAGGGAACCATCATGATTTGGGGACAGAGGAAAAAGCTGTGCTGTGGACCAAAAGGAATTGATTGAACTTCTAGCCTGCCATTCTCTTTGACTGTTCTAAGCACCAGAGTGATTTAGTGTTGTTTAAGAGGGTTTGCTGAGAAGCAAAGCCTAAGTGTGAATCTTGAAGACCTAGCTTCTGAGAGGAAGTGTTTTGGGTAAGTAACTTTCTCATACCACCTTGTTACCTTTTGGTTAGTGGTATTCCTTTGTGTAATGATACCACCAATGATGTGTAGCTTTTATTTCCCTATATTAGTGCTCATATGTGTAACTCTGGGTTTCTAATTTAGGATTTATTTAACATGGAATAAATGCATTTTTGCTATTTGACTACTTCAGCTTATTTCCCATCTTCTTTGAAAGGTGGAATGGGATGGAATAGAGTAGAGTAGACTGGAGTAGAGCAGAATAGAACAGGATAGGAGTTGAAACTGGAACAGGTTGTCCAGGGAGGTGGTTGAGGCTCCATCTCTGGAGATATTCAAGGTGAGGCTCAACAAGGCTCTGACTCACCTGATCTAGTTGAGGATGTCCCTGTTTGTTGCATGGAGGGGGTTGGACTAGATGGCTTTTGAAGGTGGGTTCCTTCCTACCTACCCGGGTAGGAATCTGGGCCTTTCTATGAGGACAAGGGAGGAGAAGGAGGAGGAGAGGAGTTGGAAAGGACCTCTAAGGTCATCAAGTTGAACCATTAACCCAGCACTGCCAATTCTGTCACAATCTGAGGTTCTTCTAGCCTGTGGTATTTGCATGCATAATCGACTGCTAGTTTTTGATTACTGATTAATTGGAAATACTTCTGGTTTGAGAAATTACTGATGCACAGAATGTTGTACAATTAAGAGCTTGGCTCTTCAGGTAACAGGAAAGACACAAGCGTTAATTTGGAAAGGTTCCGAACATCTCTGGCATAATACTGAGCATGGTCATCATCAAAGCATTTCTCACAACTTGAAATGTAAAACTTTAGATTAGCCTGAGCAAACACTCAAACACTAAGAGTACTTAAACCCCGCTACCCATCCTGTGATGTCAAGTCCCAGGAGTTTTCAAGAACACACACACAGAAAATTGTTGGATTGTCTGGAAAGACATTTCTTAAGTTTAAGACTGTGAAGAGCATTTGAAAAGTAGAGCCCACTTCTAAGGCTTCCACTCGGTAAAGATTTAGTGTGAGAACCTGCACTACCAGAGTCAAAGCCACTCTGAACATTTATTAGCTTCTTTAAATGTATGGGATATGTAAATAGCATTTCAAATGTAAAGCCAAGAGGAACGAAGAGCCTGCTGTCAATAAGGTGTTATTATGGTCTTGCAGTTTCAATTTACTCTGAGATAAGAGCTCATGAATAATACCGAAGGCCAGCGGATACCTGAAGGCTATGCCAGTCAAGAGTCTGTTTCCATCAGAAATATCACAGAATCACGGAACATTAGGGATTGGAAGGGACCTCGAAAGATCATCTAGTCCAATCCCCCTGCCAAATACACTTTTGATTCCTAGTTCATCCAGGCATCTGTCAGCAAAGACTGAGCTTTTCCACAAGAAAGACACCTCTGTGTCACTGTCTCACTGTTCCTGCGCCCCTTTGTGCATCTTGTGCTGCTCTCAGCTGGATGAAAGGGTCAGCACTCTTGTTTTCATCTAGAAGGAATTCAGGAAAGGCTGCTTTGGATTATCACTGCCTACCCATTGCCCTACACACCTTAGACTGGGTTCAGGCCTGAGTGTGTCATTCATGCATCATCTAGGCCAGCCTTACTCATCTTTAAACCATCTCAGAAGACTTTTTTTCTGTTTGTAAGGAAAGGAAAAAGTAGTTTCATGGTATTTCAGAGGGGAGCCTTGAGTTAATGGCTTGGCAAAGATGTATTCTAAATAATCAGAGTCTGTGAGGACGAGAAGCGTATTTAATATTCATAGAATGTAAGACTTATACTGGCTGGGAATGGTGTAAGCTGAAGACATGTGTGAGTGCACTCAGTAGTACTGAATGAGAAGTGCCTCTATGCTAATGGTCTAACGCAGTGCACACTCTTAGCGGTCAGAGATTAGTACTTGGCCATCTTTCATTCTTTCACTTATTGAGCAGCAACGTCTTATTTTCTTCCCACCCTTGGGGTATGTTGTGACTCACTTTCATAGACAAGGTAAAATAATTTAGAACTGGAGCAAGCTATAAGTGAAGGATGAAAAACGTGCATTTTAATAACTCTTCTGCCTCTTAGAGCCATCTGAAGTTTGGCCACTCTTTCTAAATTAGTTTGCGGAGCATGGGGCTTTGTAAACTTCACAGAATCACAGAACATCAGGGTTTGGAAGTGACTTCTTCCCAGTGAGGGTGACAAAGCACTGGAAGGGGCTACCCAGGGGTTGTGGGGTCTCCTTCTCTGGAGACATTTAAAACCCGTCTGGCCATGTTTTTGCGTGACTTAGTCTAGAGGATCCTGCTGTTTGCCATGGGATTGGACTGGATGATCTTTCGAGGTCCCTTCCAATCCCTGATGTTCTGCGATTCTGTGATTTCGAAGTGCATTATAATCTGTTTAACATTTTTATGTTGTTTCAGACCCACCTTGCCAGACAGAACTCAGCAGCATTCAGAAGCAGCAAAGAGGAAAGAAGCTACTAGGTGGGCCATAGATCATTCTTCTGAAGGTTTTATTGCTTACATAAATAACCCCAGTGAAACTGCAACATAAAATCAATATTAATCCACCAAAGATAGACCGCAGTAAATTCCAGCAGCAAAATTTATGAATTTTTTGAAAGCTATAAAACTTGAGTTTATTACCTTACCTACCCAAAGATATTACATCTGCTTTATTACCCTACTAGACGGGGTTTTTACCGTTACAGAGGGGACAGTCCTAAATTAGTATCTCTGCTGATCTTTTACCTGGAATGTTCTTTAAGTAATTGAAATCTCTGTTGTGAATCGGTTGATCCTGCACCAGTAGTACTGGAAGGGGAAATCTTCATTTCACCGTTAGCCAGTCTATAAAAGCTGCAGTAAAAAAGGATTGGCTCAGAGTGCCCAAAGCTGTTTCTGCTAAGGATGGTTTCTAACAACAACCATACGACGCTTCTGCTCGTTCTGGTTTGTCCACAGTTTGTATTTCTTTCAAACAGTGTCTGTTCAAGCCCAGTGAAAACCAGTGCCTTACAGTCGCAGCCTTAGTGAGGAACTCTTTTGGCTTAGACCCTAATTAGCATAAATATTTTGCCTATCAACGCAAATTGAACGTTCTGGTTTTACATTTGCTGCTGATAAAATTGGTGCATGAGACGGCATTTGCCTTCTGTGATGGGATAATTAGATATTAGTAGATATGGAAACAGTTTGTAAAATAGAAATCAAATTAAAATAGCTGCTAAGCCTTGTGGCCTGTAGCTTGTTAGTCCAGGAAGCACAGCCCTTACTGCTGAGGCTTGTTTGTGCTCCATAGGTTACAGACTGTTCCATTCAGGGTTGAGTGCTACATTTGAACCTTCTCCCTAGAATATGGTAAAGATGTTCAGATCATGAGGGGTATGTGTGGCAGGACCAAGGGGAAGTGTAAAGGAGGACTGTTCATTTTATTTAGTTAAATCACTCCAAGACTCAATGTGCTATTTTTCCTCCCTCATTTGATCTGTTGAGTTGCTTTCGGCTTAACTGAACTCGTTAATAGTAATCAGTCAGCGTAGACTCTGGAATGAGGAAAGAGCAACAGGTAGTTACTTTCTACTGTAATTTTTATGTTGGCCAAGAGAGGTGTTTCTACATCTTTTTATTCAATATTTCTGTCTCACAGGGCAATTCATCCCCTTGTGTGATGAAGATGGCTATTACAAGCCAAGTCAGTGCCATGGAAGCCTGGGGCAGTGCTGGTGTGTTGACAGATACGGTAATGAGGTAACAGGATCCAGAACAAATGGTGTGGCTGAATGTGGTAAGTTCGGAATCACCAAATCACAGGATGATAGTGGTTGGAAGGGACCTCTGAAGATCATCTAGTCCAATCCACTTGCCAGAGCAGGATCACCTGGAGTAGATCACACCAGAACATGTCCAGACAGGTTTTGAATGTCTCCAGACATTCAGAATGACTCCACACCCTCTCTGGGTAGTCTGTGCCCCAGCTCTGTCACTTCCACCGTGAAAAAGTTTTTACTGATGTTCACATGGAACTTGCTCTGCTCCAGCTTGTCCCCGCTGCCCCTTGTCCTATCACTGGACACCCCTGAGCAGAGCCTGGCTCCATCCTCCTGACACTCACCCTTTCCATATTTATCAACATTAATGAGGTCACTCCTCAGTCTCCCGGCTGAAGAGACCCATCTCTCTCAGCCTTTCCTCATCAGGGAGATGCTCCACTCCCTTTATCATCCTTGTGGCTCTGCACTGGGCTCTTTCAAGCAGTTCCTTGTCCTTCTGGAACAGATTTGGCCCAGAACTGGACACAAAGAACCCTTTGTGACCTTTCCTTTAGAAGTGTTCCTTTCCTTTGGTTGAGAACAGATATAGGACCCAACTATGTGCATTTTGAGACAAAAAATAATAAATTATAATTTGTTATTACTTCATTATTTTTTGCAACTCCTGTCACAGTGTCAGCTGTTTATAGACCTCAGATATGTACTTGGCATGGTGCGTTTAAACCTAGGGGAGAGTTAATTCTCTAGCTTAGCATTAGAGAAGCCCCAAAATGCTTGATGAAATCTCTCCACTTCTTTTGCAGCAAAAGAACATAGCTTGAAACAAGGGGTAAAACTCATACTGTGTTTGACACAGAAGATGAGGCCTAATTAAATCCAAGATCTTTTCTAGATCAGTGGAACAGTTCTAGATAGTTCAAAATAACATGAAAGAACTGTCTTAATAGAAAGTGTGTGTTATCAGTAGTTCTCTGTAAGTTGGACTTTAATCTTCTTCAGTTCTGCCTGGCACTCGTTAGAGTTCTACAAATGGATGCAGTGTGTCTTCTTTCATTAACATTGAAAAGTTCATCCCCATTAAACTAGTTTTCTTTTAATACAAAAGGTTTTTTATATTACTTACGGTTGTTTCCAATTATCACAGAATCACAGAACATTAGGGATTGGAAGGGACCTTGAAAGATCATCTAGTCCAATCCCCCTGCCAGAGCA
>JAOXOE010000405.1:1176683-1187846 GCA_028565055.1 Phoeniculus purpureus | reverse complement strand
GTTCCAGCTCACACCCACTGCCCCTTGTTCTATCATTAGATGCCACTGAGCAGAGCCTGGCTCCATCCTCCTGACACTCACTTTTTACATATTTATAAACATTAATTGGGTCACCTCTCAATCTCTTTTTCTCCAAGCTGAAGAGACCCAGCGCCCTCAGCCTTTCTTCATCAGGGAGATACTCCCCTCCCTTCATCATCTCTGTGGCTCTGTGCTAGACTCTCTGAAGCAGCTCCATGTCCTTCTGGAACTCAGAGGGGCAAAACTGGATGCAATATTGCAGATACAGTCTCACCAAGGCAGAGTAGACAGGGAGGAGAACCTCTCTCGATCTGTTAACCACCCCCGTTCTGATCCACCCCAGGATGCCGTTGGCTGCCTTCTAGTATGAGGGGCAACCTATTTGATGTAGCTAAGGCTTCTAGATGCTACCTTCATGGTATTAGAGGTACAAGATGAGGCAGTCAGTAAAAGCTTCATTAACCAAAGAGTTTCTTTACCTATTCCATTCCAGGGGTGGTACTATGTGCAGTAGGTTTTGAGGATGTGGTACCCTGTGAGGGAAACAAAATACAAGAAGCTAGAAAGAGACAGTGGGGAGAAGGAAGGATTTAGGGTCAGCATGAAGTTTAGCTCGTTCTTGTACACTGGTGATGGTGGTACAGACTGTACCAGTTCATCTTTGGGGACTCAAATGTGTTTGACAGACATATCTTGTATAGCTTTTACTTTGTCTTCACAAATTAGTGTTTGTATTAACTAACTGCAGATTAGATAAGTGCATTGCTCCCATGGGATGCAGACTTTAGGGTTTAGGCAGCAAGAGCCAACAAGTTCTACCTGACTCATTGCTCTGGGCAAAACATGCCCTCATCCAATGACAACAGGAGCTAGCTGAACATCCTTCCAGGAGACACCAAGTGTCGACACAAGGGCAGTGGCCTCCCGTGGGGATTAACCGAGCAGTACTTGCAGTGGAAGAACTGCAAAGGCAATCACTCTTCCATTTATCCTAGCGGTGCTATCAGGCTGCAGACAAGATTAGAAGGACAACAATTAATGTCATCTTTTGGTAGTGGGGCAAGGTTTATATCCTTAGCATAAGCTGCTTAGGAAAAGCTGCTTTTGCTCAGTACTTATCACTTGTTACTGATGTTTTATTACATTGATAGCTGTCCCAAGAAAATGTTGTAAAGTCCCTACCTGTTTCATACTTAGGGATATCCCATTCGATGCCAAACGTTTTTTGAGAGGACAAGACTGGAGACAAACTGAATTAGTTAAGCTAACACAAACTTAGTTGTCGGTCTCTTTTTGACCATTGAAACAGGACCTAATGTGCTTTCTGAGTTGCTGTCTTTCTTCCTACTGGTGCTGATGGAAGCTGGATCCAGTGCAGACTGACCGAAGATCTGTGTGCGTTACTCAGGAGAAGCTTACAGTGAGATATCAGGATTGGAGACTCACAGATTGGAAGGGATTGGAAGGGACCTGGAAAGATCATCCAGTCCAACTCCTCTACCACAGCAGTATCACCTAGATGCAGTTGCACAGGAACGTATCCAGGCAGGTTTTTAATGTCTCCAGAGAAGGAGACTCTAGCTTAGGTGAGACATGTGACATTTTGCAACCACATCTGGAGTCTTTTGTCCAGTTCTGGGCCCCTCAGTTCCAGAAGGACACAGAACTGCTGCAGAGAGTCCAGCACAGAGCCACAGAGATGATGGAGTGGAGCATCTCCCTGCTGAGGAAAGGCTGAGGGAGCTGTGTCTCTTGAGCTTGGAAAAAAGGAGACTGAGAGGTGACCTCATTAATGTTGATCAGTATGTGAAAAGTGGGTGTCAGGAGGAAGGAGCCAGGCTCTGCTCAGTGTCATCTAATGATAGGACAAGGGACAGTGGGTGTGAGCTGGGACATAGAAGGTTCCACATCAATGTGAGAAGGAACTTTTTCCTGGTGAGGGTGACAGAGCACTGGAAGGGGCTGCCCAGGGGGGTTGTGGATTCCCCTTCTCTGGAGACATTTAAAACTCCCCTGGCCATGTTCCTGTGTGTCTTCATTTAGAGGATCCTGCTGTGGTGGGAGGATTGGACTAGGTGGCCTTTCAAAGTCCCTTCCAATCCCTAATGTTGTGTGATTCTCTGATTTGATCTCGTAGGTTAAACCATGCTGCATTTTGTCACTCATGTCTTTGGTTCACTTCTTTCCCAGCCGAGACGAGCCAAGCTAAATTCCTTCTAAGTGAAACTGTCTTTTTTTGTTAGTTCTTCACAAGCTCCTCAGCTCTACAGGAGGGCAATGCAGTAGACAGAGTGGCCACCTAACGGTGCCTGTAACAGGCACTATGCAGAAGAGTCCCAGGGTGTTGTACAATGAAACTCTACAGCAGTCTTAGTGACAAAGAGCAATTAAGAGCAGCAGTTAACCTACATTTCTCTATCCTACTTTATGTGTCAACCTACATCCAGGATTGCAAATACTAGTTGGAAGTGCAGCGTGCTGTCCAGAGCCGTAATTACAGAAAGCTGTAGTTGTCTTTATCACAAAGTTGTAATTAGCAGGGCACATTAAATAACCAGCCTGATACAGATCTTAATGAATCATTTATAGGCCTAATCTAAGATAATTAGGTGTAGCCGGTCGCACATAATCACTCACATATGCCCGGGCTTATGTGAAATGGATAATGCATCTTACTTGTGTGAAGTAAAGGTGAAGGATAGGGGTGGGACAGAACAAAACTGGGGCAACAGCCCACCCCTAACGAAACAGCCTGAGCCTGGAGCATTGCTGACAAGACTGAGGCCACTACAATGATCAAGGGAACGGAGCATCTCTCGTATGAGGACAGGCTGAAAGAGTTGGGTTTGTTCAGCCTGGAGAGAAGGTGGCTCCAGGGGGACCTTCTTTTGACCTTCCAGTACCTGAGGGGGTCCTACATGAAGGCAGAGGAAGGTCTTTTCAAGAGGGTTTGTACAGACAGGACAAGGAGCAGTGGGTTCAAACTGGGAAAGGAGAGATTTAGGCTGGATATTAGAAAGAAGTCCTTCAGTGTGAGAGTGGTTGATGGCTGGAATGGGCTACCAAGGGAGGTGGTGGGGGCCCTCCCTGGAGTCATTTAATGTCTGGCTTATATGAGGCTCTGAGCAACCTGACCTATGTAGAGTTGTGTCTGTGTAGGGAGGTTGGACTAGATGACCTCTACAGATCCCTTCCAGCCTAGAACATTCTATGATTCTAAGACGTCTACTGAGTTCTCCACATTACCTACAAGAAGACCTGGGACAGTAGTAGCTCTGAGGCCAATGTTTTATGTGCCTGAAAACCTTTTGAGTTGATGTCACATCACATCAGTTTTACCTTAGAACTTCTTCAGGTGCAGGTTTCAGTTTTGAGACATTCAAAAATATTACCAGGGGTGAGGTTGGATTTTTTAATAGCTAAAAATTGTATTGAGAAGTCAGTGTGTATCTACTAGAAAAAAAATCCTTGTTCTGACAGCTTTCTTCCGAACAGATGCTTTTGAGGGCTGTCAGTTGGCCACTTCTTAATCCACTCAGAGTGGGTTGTACTGAAATCTCATAGTGATCATTATAAAATCAGCTTAGCTTTCTTACAGTAGATTACAGCTTGGTGTCTGAACCATCTGTGACTGTGTGTCTGGATGTATAAGCTGGTGGGTGACTAGAAACAAGGGAGTGAATTGCCAATGGTTCAGAAAGGAGGAGGAGGAGCACAAAAAAGAGCCTGGCTCTCAAAATTTGAAGACAAATGGCTGCCTCTTGACTAGCCCTCAATCTACATTGTGTTTGCATTGCAATCAAGCAGCAGTGCTGCAAGATCTGCAGGAAGCTTCCAAAAGTGCCCAGAGTCCCACCAGAATTCTCTCTTTTTGAGAAAAATCTCTCAACCAGCAGTAGTACAGAATCATATAATGGCCCTGGTTGGAAGGGACCTCCAAAGATCATCTAGATCAACCAAATCAGGTTGCCCAGAGCCTTGTCCAGCCTCACCTTGAATATCTCCAGGAATGGGGCCTCAACTACCTCACTGGGCAACCTGTTCCAGTGCTCAACCCCCCCCTCTTGCTGAAGAACTTCTAAACACAGTCCTTATGTGTGGCAGAATACTGCTTGAATTTTTTGCTTCTTGTGCCTCAACTCTTTGACTTAGAGCCTAGTTTTCATCCCTGGTATGCTTTCCCTATTCACATTTCTTCATCTCTCCTGCTTTCTTGACAAGTTGATACTTGAAAAGAAGAAAGTCCTCCCACTTCATATTGTATTAAAAATTATATCCTTTCCACCTCTAACTTGCTTTTGAAACCAGTTTTGCATGAAATCTTTTTTCTGTAACAAATTTGTATGCTTTTTCTAACACAATTACTGAAACTTCTGAAGTTTCAGTACTTTTGAACTTCAGTACTTTCTGAACTTCTGCTGAAACACATCCTCAGCATGTTCCTGACTTCCTGTGTGAATTCATGCACTGCCTACTGGCAGATTCGTCCTATGAATCAACGTTAAAAATTGATTATGCTATCCACTATCTCTGGTTTAGCATCTTGAGACAGAGCACTTGCTGAGATCCTAACTGCCCTTTTACTCTCAGCTCATGTTTGTTACCCTGAGGTGTACCGGCCATGGGAACCACAGTGCGATTTCTGCCTCCTCTTCCTCTGCCGCAGAGTTTCTGATCTTCGCAGAAGGTAAAAAAAAAGTCTGTTTCCTTTGTTTTTTTTATAAATTTGCCTGGTTTTTTGCCCTACAGTAAGCAATGCTTCTGCATTTTCATTATATAATTATGTTTAATGAACAACCCTGAGCACAACTCTCTGGTGACTGAAAGCAGAAGATGACTTATTTCCAGAAATTGTACTGACTTCCGTTTTGAAGAACTTCAAAAAGGGATCAGAAGGAGAGTTTGAGATTCTTTGGTTTTTTTAATTTGGTTTGGGTTGGGGTTTTTTCTCTTAGTGAACATTATTTCAGTTTCATGACCCTTTCACTTTTTTAGGGGTAGAACATTGACCTCTTTTATTCACTGATCATTGATAATTTGTAGAGTAAATGTGATGAGATGTGATTATGTAAATTCAGTTAACTCTTCCATATTGAAATGGACCTCAGAATAAAAGATTAAAAGATAAAATTATGAAGGGAGTAGAACACCACCCATATGAGGAAAGGCTGAGGGAGCTGGGTCTCTTGAGCTTGGAGAAAAGAAGATTGAGGGGTGACCTCATCAATGTCGATAAATACATGAAGGGTGGGTGTTAGGAGGATGGAGCCAGGCTCTGCTCAGTGTCATCTAATGATGGGACAAGGGGCAATGGGTGTAAGCTGGAATATAGGAGGTTCCACAACAATCTGAGAAGGAACTTCTTCCCAGCGAGGGTGACAGAGCATGGAATGCGCTGCCCAGCGGCACTGTGAAGTCTCCTCTGGAGATAAAACCACCTGAATATATTCCTGTACGACTTGGCCTAGGTGGTCCTGCTGTGGTGTGGGGATTGGACTAGACGACCTTTCGAGGTCCCTTCCAATCCCTAATGTTCTGTGATTCTGTGATAGAAATGGAAAAGTAGCAAATATAAGTAAGGTGATGATTAGAAGAAACTGGCTGATGGAGCAAAGTTATTAAGAAACTGCTGCAATATGGAACAGCTATCTCACTAACTTTTACTAGCCACATCCCTGTTAGGCCAAAGACAATGGAGCATCCTAAATCTTAATGTATCCTGAACAAAGAATGACCAAGAGAGAAGAAATATCTCTTACCTTTCTATGCAGACAATAGCATTCCTCTGCTACCCAGAAGATATGGACATTTCCTGTTTTCTTTCTCAAGAAGATAACCGCAGCAGTCAGAGGTGAGAGAAGAGGATATTTGCCAATCTTCTCTTAGTACTTGATTCAATGAGGTGAATAACACTTCAGCCTGATCACTCTTTGATGCTCTTCTGTTGCAGACTCCCTGCGACAAGGCTTTTTTTTTTCTTCAGCAGATCTGATCTGATGGTAGAGCAGGTCATAATCCATCAAAGTGTGCTTAATGAAAAGAAAAATAAAAAGAAGGATTATTTACTTACTGGAGGTTAGTCTTTTTACAGTTTTAAAGGTAATAAATAAGAGACTGAAATATTTTTTTTTCTTCTCTTTCTTCCTTTCATGTAGGTAATTTTTCATTACTAGAGGGTTTAGGAGATTTTCTTTTAGTCCCATCAGATTGTCAGTACCACAAAAACAGTTTTAATAGACATTGATTTCAGGGAAGAGACCTGTCTGCTCAATCATGAGGCATGGATCAGCTCAGGATCTCTATGTAGCACATGATGTGAGCAGGAAGGCATTTACTTGACAGCTCCTTTTCCAAGGATAAATTACTAATAACTCTAGTGATCTGTAAAGGTACTGGCGAATTTGAAAGTTTGGAAGTCTCCTGAAAACACAGACACATCATTTTCTTCATTCTTCTTTCCCACCAGTGCTTTTGTTCAAAATTAGTCGTTTTTCCTGATTGACAGAAAAATGGGAAATAGAGCAGTAGCTTTACTTTGGTCTACTGGTTCCAGCATACCAGGGCTGGTATAATTTGTGGTTTGTGTTTACAAATATTAAGGTTCAATATGCTATGTATTTGTCAGCTCAGCTTATCTATTCCAGCTTTTGAGCTTTATGATGGTGCTTTTGTTAAGGATCTTGGGTCTGAGGTATACAGTGTATGTGTTGCACATAGAATAAGTGTTTGAAGAAGATAAAAATTCCCCTTTAACAACTTATTAGGAATTGCATGTTGTGCATCAATGAAAAACCCAGTAAAGGAGGAGGCATAAACAAGTAATCTGTGTAAGACAAGATTTGGCCTCAGTCTGCCCATACAACTCCACACTAAATATAATCTCAGTATAAGGCCACTTTAGAGAAGACCAGGCACCAAAATGTGGACAAGGGTGGTGAGCTTTTGGTTAACTGACAATTCACTTCAGTATTAGAGATTCCAGTTGGGATGTTGTTTTGGGGAATATTATGTGTCAAGGCCCATAGAGAATATTGATCATAGATACACACACAGATCTTTCTTTAGGTGTTGGAAGGGACCTCCAGAAGTTCTTAATTCCAACCCCCCTGGTCGAGCAGGACCACAGAATCTAGGGCAGGTCACACAGGAACACATTGAGACAGGTCTTGAAAGCCTCCAGAGAAGGAGAATCACCATTCCAGTGATCTTTAACCCTCACAGTAAAGAAGTTCTTCCTCATATTGAGGTGGAACTTCTTGTGCTCTAACTTACACCCATTAGCCCTTGCTCTATCACAAGCTGTGAGTAAAAAGAGATTGTCTCTTTCTTCTTGACACCCAGCCCTCATGGATTTATAGACAGTAATTAAATCCCCTCATAGTCTTCTCGTCTCCAGACTAAAAAGCCTTGGGTCTTTCAATCCTTCCTTGTAAGATAGGTGTTCCAGTCCATCAATCACGCTTGTGGCCCTCCGTTGGAGTCTCTCAAAATCTCTGTCCCCCATTGAGAGTACCTTAGGCTGTCTTCTTGCTCCAGTTTGAGGTTAGAAGTGTCTTGTACACACTTTCCACAAATGGAGGAAAAAAGGGTTCAGAAGGTGAAACAGACTTCTACTCTGTTGTGAGAATATTCCTGATCCTTACTGTCTTTTTTTACCTCTTGAGATTTAAAAAGGCGTCGTATCTTTTATTTAAGCTATAAGCCACTTAACAGTCTCAGAGCTATTAATCTACATTCACCTAGTTGAATTAATCAGATACATCCCATTAATATAGTTTCCTTTTTTCATGCCCATAGCATTCATTAAGTAGCTTAAAGCCTTAATTTTAATGAAAATGAGGATTTCAAAGAAAGTGATATTTTGAAGTTGTGTAACAATGATTTATACGTGTAGTTAACAAATCTGTAGTTATTTAAACATTTAAGTGACTTTAAAGAGAAAAAGAATCACTGCGTACTGCAGGAATAAATGAGAAAATCTTTGGCTATTTCTCTTTGAAATGACATGATCATCAATAGCTAGTATTCCATTTATTTCATGAGTGTCATAGATCATAGAATCATAGAATAGTTTTGGCTGGAAGAGACCTTCAAGATCATCGACTCCAACCTTTTCCTAGTCCTATCATCTCCTCTAAACCATATTCCCCATCACAACATTCATCTCTTAAACACCTCCAGGGATGGCGACTCAGTCCTCTCCCTGGGCAAGCTGTTCCAGGTCTTGACAACCCTTTCAGTAAAGAAATTCCTCCCCTGGAGCCATTCAAGGTCAGGCTGAATGGGACTCTGGGCAACCCGGTCTGGTGAGTGATGGCCTTACTTGTTCTATTGGGTTGGACTAGATGACCTTTGGAGATCCCTTCTAACCCTATGATCCTATTGCAGGAGCAGGTGATTGTTGGATGGTAGTGGGAAATATTTAAAGCTTTTTACTGTTGCTGTGTTTCATTAGTCCCTGTCTGCAGCCTGCAAAACAGACGGCTTTTAAAAAAGAGAGTGAACATGAGAAGATGTGCCTCTGCCATGGCATCTGTGAAGAGATCTTAACACGTTATATTCTAGTCTTGAAGAGGACAAGATGCCTGCAGGGGCACAGAAGAAATTTAATATCAATTGAGGAAAGTTACTTTATTAGTAGCTCTCAAGTATAACAGAAAAGTAAAATTAATGAATTAAGAGGAGAAGGCAGTGACAGTCCCTTAAGGGGTACAGATGCTTGTGTGAATAAGCAATATCACTTAGGGCAGCAGGAGTCTGGATGTACATTTGTTCTCTTCATCTTTGCACAAATAAAGGATAAAATACCAAAGGGAGATTATTCTGCGTAAGTAAAAAGAACACCAGAACCCACAGGACCGCAGGTATTTTTTCAGAGGGAAAATTGCTAGCATCTACTTGTAATAATAAAAGCAAATTTTTATTATGCTGCTTTATGGAAATATAAATGAGCAGCATAGGCTACAAATTTGACATCATAAATAGTACGAAGATTTAGAGTTGGAGATAACCTTGTTATCTTACTCTGTCTTTCCGTGCTCATTTTGAATCTCATTAAAGCATGTCATGACTAGGAGAGAGAAAAAGTCCTGTTTATACTCGTTCTCACTGGTTTTCTTTCCTGGAGAGATCGAGTCAGAAAGTGTATGCTTAAAAATAATTTTCAGCTTTTTTTAATTCACTTCTGTGCTTTTCATTCTTTTGCCCGCTCTCATCTTGTTGTTCTTGTACTTGTCAAGGACAATGTACTCCCTTGCTTGATTTCTTACACTTGGGAATTGAGAGCTCTTGCACTCTATGGAGAGTGTCCTTAATGATCTGCCAGCTCTTATCTGCTGCATTGTCCCCAAAGGCCCTTTCCCAGGCAGTCTTACTAAGTCCTTGAAGAGCTGGAATTTTTCTTTCCTAAAATTCAGGGTCTTGATTATACTCCTTGTCTGACTCTTGTTCCTTAGGACTGTGAACTCTACCAGTGCATGATCACTGCAGCCCAGGCTGCCTCCAATGAGCTCACTTGTACTGGTAATCATCAGGTGCAGTATCGCATCCTCTTGGGCAGGACTGTCCACTGTGTGGCTTAGGAGGTTAACATCTATGCACTTGATGAGTTTCTCGGATTGCCTACCTCTTCCTGTGTTACTTTTCCAACAGACATCGTGTTGGTTGAAACATCCCCAGAAGGATGTGTGTGATTCCTTCTGTAGCTAGAGTAAGAAGGCCTCTATCCTTAGCCCATCAGAGGTCTGAAGAGAGGAAAAGCAGACAAACTGCACTTCTGTAGAGCTACATCCTATAGGTTATTCAGTACCTGGAGCCTTAAGTATCACAGTATATCAGGGACTGGAAGGGACCTTGAAAGATCACCTAGTCCAATCATTCTGCAAAAGTAGGACCACTTAATGTAGCCCTGCCATGTAGCAGGGTGATTGAACAAGCTTGCCCCACAGTTTGACTAATACACAAGCTGCTCTGTACAAAGCAGGTGTCTGACCCATGGTTGATCCTGTTACATCATGAGAATCCACATTCACTGCAAGAAGTGCCTGCAACCAGCCCGGGCTGTGTGTGCTGTGGCCAGAGCTGCACCCGGATTGCACTACTTGGAGATGATAGTGAGAAAAATTGTGGTTGTGGATACATCATGAGGTAGAGCTGTGAATGCTGCTGCAGGAGAGTTAAATTGCATTGGGAACTGACTAAGTTTGTTCTGAGGCAACAAAGAGAGGGACAAAAAGAACACTGCCTCCATCTTGTACATTAATGGAAATGTTTTATATTTCAAACGTAAGGAAATTGGAAAATTCCAAGGGAGTGCTGCTACACTTTACACTGGGTTATTTGGTTATGAGAGCTAAACAGCTTGTGTGTTTAATCCAGGCAGTAGTGTCCATTACAAAAGTACAAAGAGGAAGAGACATTCTTAGGTAAAGGAATTTACTGATCTTTAGTTCATGGAATGATTTGAAAGCTGTGATCATTCTAAGAATGCACTTCTGGAGGCAGAACCAGGCATTCTTCCTTTTCAACAGCAGGATAATACAAATTACAGATTTAAAATGTATTTTCTCTTCAGAATCCTTTAAAATTCCCTTGAGGCTTATTGCAATGGACGTATCCTTTGACTTTAGTAGTAGGACAGATTTCTTGCCTGGCTGGCTAGATAATTCTATTCTATTGCCACTCTCATACTTACATGCAGTATATTCTCAAAGTGCTGGAATGTATTCTATTTTTAGCAAATAAGGCTTATAATATATGGTCAAGGCAATCTAATTTCACCATCTCTCTCCACTTTGCTGACATTTTGTTCTGATCTGCAAGAAGTCGATGGATTTTTTTAGAGAAAACTTACTCCTGCTACTGTCTGCTGCCTCTAAAGTGAGGAGACACCTAAGCAAGCCACTCATAAAGCTTATCTTCCCCAAAATAATGGACAAAGACAGAAACCAGAGGCAGGGGGAGAGGGGAGGACATATACAGAATCATTCAGGTTGGAAAAGACCCTTGGGATCATCAAGTCCAACCATCAACCCTACTCTACAAATTCACCCCTAAACCAGATCCTCCAACACTACATCTAAGTGACTTTTCAACACATCCAGGGATGGGGACTCAACCACCACCCTGGGCAGCCCAGTCCAG
>JAOXOE010000405.1:1151532-1164756 GCA_028565055.1 Phoeniculus purpureus | reverse complement strand
GTGAGCTGGAACAGAGGAGGTTCCACATCAATATGAGAAGGAACTTCTTCATGGTGAGGGTGACAGAGCACTGGAAGTGGCTCCCCAGGGAGGTGGTGGAGTCTTCTTCTCTGGAGAGGTTTAAAACCCACCTGGACATGTTCCTATGTGGCTTAAACTAGGTGACCCTGCTGTGGCAAGGGATTGGACTGGATGATCTCTGGAGGTCCCTTCCAATCCCTAATGTTCTGTGACTCTGTGATTTCTCTGCAAAAGGTGATGGCCAGGAGAAAGCCGTTACTACCACAGAAAGTCCTGTAGCTGAAAGTCTGCTCTTGAGCTAAGTCTTGAGCAGGAGAAGAGCAGGAGCCTTACACCAAAGGAGGCAGACTTTACTCTCTTTGTTAACAACATTCTTAAAAACTGGGCAGATTTTTTCTGTCAGACTTGCTCAGAGAAAGCATTGTGACTTAGGCTAACCGAGTTTTTACTGTTGAGGCTCAGAAAACTCAGCAGATACGAGGGACATTCCAGCCAAGTCGTAACAGAATGAGGAATCTTTAGATATTGGGGTGCATTCCTAAAAGTAGGGAGGTGTATTTCAATTTGTGACTGCTCCAGTTCTGCAAACTGAAAGCGAGAAGGCGACCCAAGTTTGTAACACCTGCTTCTAATAGGAGTTCTGAACTTTAATTATTTACCCTGAGGTCATTTTAAAATGAGTAATTCTACTGTTTTCCACCTAAGAGAGGGGGCTACTGCTGTTGGGAAGGCAAACACTGGTGTGTGGATTTTCCTGTGGATTTTTCCACAGGAAAAACAAACTGAATCACAGAATCATAGAATCATTAGGGATTGGAAGGGACCTCGAAAGATCATTCAGTCCGATCCCCCCACCACAGCAGGATCACCTAGACCAAATCACACAGGAACATGTCCAGGCAGGTTTTAAACATCTCTAGAAAAGGAGATTCCACAACCCCCTCTAAGCAGCCCCTTCCAGTGCTCTGTCACCCTCACTGTGAAGAAGTTCCTTCTCGTATTGATGTGGACCCTCCTCTGTTCTAGCTCACACCCACTGCCCCTTGTCCTATCATTGGGTGCCACTGAGCAGAGCACTGCAGGTATCTAAATGTTGCACGTTCCAGGTCCAGCTCATTCAGAGTGAGCAGTTCCTACACAGTTGTCTACTGTCTTTCTCTGAAAATAAAACTAAACGAGTAAAGCTGTAGAATTATACTTAATAAAGCAGAAGGAAAAAGAAAGATGTGAACAACAGATGACAATTTGTTAGCTGAGCACTGTGCAGTAACTTGACAAATACCTTCAGTAGTATAAAATTATATTAGCAGTCACCTCGATTATTCTATCTTTATTAATAACTGTTACCTGTCAGTAAAAGTTATTTACTAGCCCAGAGCTTTATAAGTATTTTCACAGAATCATTCAGGTTGGAAAAGTCCAATCAATAACCCTAATACGGGTGAGAGCAACCAACTTTGGAAAGTAAGGACAGGCATTATGGCTGGTGAAGGGAAAGAAATAAAGCCAAACAAACCAAAGAGGTTGGCATGAGGAAGAAAGTCTTTGCTGTGAGGGTGGGGACTTGGTGGAACAGGTTGCCCACGGCAGTTGTGGCTGCCCCATCCCTGGCAGTGCTGAAGGCCAGGGGCCCTGAGTAACCTGCTCTAGGGAAGGTGTCCCTGCCTGCAGATGGGGCTTGGAACTGGATGATCTTTAAGGTCATTTCCAACACTGGCCATTCTATCATAGAATCACAGAACTTTAGGAGTTAGAAGGGACCTGTAAAGATCATCCAATCCAATCCCCCCACCACAGCAGGATCACCCAGATCAAGTCGAACAGGAACATATCCAGGCAGGTTGCTATTATTCTATAATGTCAGAAGGCTGGAGAAGTTCAGAGATTCAGCACTAGAGGCCACTGTTAGCCAAGCAACGACGGGAAAATAATCTACACCCTGAAAATGACCCAAGGAATCTATTAAGGCAATTGCAAGATGCTATTGTCAATTGCAGTGATTTCTGCCAGAGAACAAAATTACATGGTGAAGGAGGCCATAGTCTTAAGGTCCTAATAAAACATTCAGGACTGGTTTTTGGGGCTTTTTGCTTATTCTTTGCTTTGTCTTTATTTTTTATTGACAGTAACAGCTGTTCACACAAAACCCAGACACTTACTAGAACAGCAAAGCAACGGAGGGGCATCACATGCCCCAGTGGTGCATAGCCACTACAAATACAGTGAAAAGCTACCAAATCATTTACAAACTAAGAGGATGATCCTAAGAAATACTTTTCATATTACCTATGCCAATATCTTACTTTTTATTGGATTTTATATTAAAATCTTTTAATTGCTTACCCATGAGAGACAGAGAGGGAAGAACAAATGTCTAAAGTGACACAGAACATTAGGGATTGGAAGGGACCTCCAAAGAGCATCCAGTCCAATCCCCCTGACACAGCAGGATCACCTAGACCAAGTCGCACAGGAACACGGCCAGGAGAGTTTTAAACACCTCCAGAGAAGGAGACTCCACAACTTACCTTTGGCAGTCCCTTCCAGTGCTCTGTCACTCTCACTGGGAAGAAGTTCCTTCTTGTATTGATGGGGAACCTCCTATGCTCCAGCTCACACCAGTTGCCCTTTGTCCTATCATTAGATGCCACTGAGCAGGGACTGGCTCCATCCTCCTGACACCCACCCTTCACATATTTATAGACATTAATAGGGTCACCCTTCAGTCTCCTTTTCTCCATGCTCAAGAGACTCAGCTCCCTCAGCCTTTCCTCATCAGGGAGATGCTCCACTCATCATCTTCATGGATCTGCGTTGAACTCTCTCCAGCAGCTCTGCGTCCTTCTGGAACTGAGGGGCCCAGAGCTGGACACAATATTCCAGATGCAATCTCAGCAGGACAGAGCAGAGGGGGAGAAGAACCTCTCTCAATCTGCTAACCTCCCTCCTTCTGATTCACCCCAGGATGCCATTTGCCTTCTTGGCCATAAGGGCACATTGCTGGCTCCTGGTCATCCTGTTCTCTACCAGCACGCCCAGGTCTCTTTCTCCTTACACTGCTCTCCAACATGTCAGCCCCCACCCTATATGGTACTTGGGGTTGTTCTTGCAGATTGTCTTATCTGTTAAGTCATCCCATTCCTATAAAAGAAATGACTGAATAGCTTACTAGTTATTAGTAAATTAAGTATTGAAGTTATTAGTAAAGCACGTGAGCTATTAGCAAAGCTCATCCTGGTTTTCTGACCTGTTGAGTGTGTTGCTTGGAAGCCTTTTCTTTGAACTGAGGCATCAGAAATAAAGCGGAGAAACATTTTGTTCCCAGAAGCAAGAAGAGGATCCGGTATCTTACTGCCACACAAGCGTCCCAGAATTGGTGATTTTTCACTGTCACCATCAAACACCTCCAAGTGGTCATAAGCACATTCTTGGTGTTGTTCTATCTCAAATTCATTGAAGGCCTGGGGAAATAAAAAAGCAAAAAGACTCAGTGTAATGGCATTTACTCTACTGACGTGGTACCTGTGTACTGTTAGTATGTTTGAGTCTATAAGGCAGATGGACTTAAGATGGCAGACTCACCATTACTGACCCTATAATCTTGTAGCTTTGAGTATCACACTGATTTTGACTTCAAGTAGACTTCAAGAGGTCATCATCCTTTGTGTGGGAAGGATCAGAAACTTTGTAGCCAACAGAAAGATCAGGTTGTGCCTGGGTTGGATGGCACCTCAACAGGTCATCTAGTCCAACCCCACTACAGTGAGCAGGGACATCCTCAACTACATCAGGTTGCCCAGAGCCTTGTCAGGCCTCACCTTGAATACCTCAAAGGATGGGGGCCTCAACTACCTGCCTGGGTAGCCTGTTCCAGTGTTCAACTGCCCTCCTGCTAAAGAACTTCTTCCTAACAGCCCGTTTCGATCTGCCCTTCTCTAATGTGAAACCATTGCCCCTCGTCCTATCACTACTGGCCTTTGCCAACGGTCCCTCTCCAGCCTTCTTGTAGATACTGGAAGGTATCTATCAAATCCCCCGGGAGCCTTTTCT
The DNA here is from genome assembly GCA_028565055.1 of Phoeniculus purpureus. Taxonomy (NCBI): domain Eukaryota; kingdom Metazoa; phylum Chordata; class Aves; order Bucerotiformes; family Phoeniculidae; genus Phoeniculus; species Phoeniculus purpureus. Next base: position 1,160,685 of record JAOXOE010000405.1, on the reverse strand, counting down.
TCTCCAGGCTGAACATCCCCAGCTCTCTCAGCCTGTCTTCATCGTAGAACACTAAATCTATTCCACAGTGGATTTTGTGTTGAGTTTGGTTTGGTTTAGGGTTACTCCAAATTCCAGAGATCATTCTAAACAGGACAGCAATGGAAATTACTGTTTCCTCTGATAGCTGAGGACTGACTGAATCGTCTGCGAAACACACTCCCCCACGTCTTTAAAAACCTACAACTAATCGTTGCAACTAAAGCCTTTAGGAATGACCTTTCCACACGAATGCTCCTGCATGGAAGTCCTACTTTCTAACCTGTTATCTAGAGATATATTTTTTATTACTACAACACTACTTTGGGCTGCACCCTTCATGCTGACATCACATTTTTGGTAGCTAAATCACCATGAAAAGTGACAAATTTAGGTTGCTTATTAAAGGAAGCTTTGGCAGACTTCTTTTGCTGCTCTCAGCTCTCCCAAGGAAACTCACTTGCTGCCGTAGTTTGCACACAAACCTGCCTCTGTTTCAATTCTATGATGTTTCTTCTAGGCTTCACAACATTTCTGTTGGTTTCGGAGCTCTGAGAAATTCTCAGTCTCTCATGTGAGTTTGTAAGAACAAATCAGAGTCCATTAAAATTTGCACATAGCAAGTCCCTTGGAGCAGAGCTTGGAGAAATTACTTTGGAAAACTTCTGGAGTTTAGGTTTCTCACACTCTGAGTGTCCAACCAAAAACATTTCCAAAGGTCTATGCCAGACCCTACAGAAACCTTTAAAACACACACAAATAATAGCAGCTTTTCAAGTATGGAAGAGTGTCTTCCAAGAGTGGACTGGTATCAATAAAATTAATTCAGGTACACATAGAAATGATTTAGAGAAGACTTTTAGACCAGGGCTAAATTTAACAAGATAACTAAAGTTTAATATCCAGTAATTTCCTCTCAGGCAAACATTGGGAAAGCCACATGCAAATTCACACCACAGAATCCAACAGAACATTAGGGATTGGAAGGTACCTTGAAAGATCATCCAGTCCAATCCTCCTGACACAGCAGTATCCCCTAGATCCAGTTGCACAGGCAACATCCAGGCAAGTTTGAAACGTCTCCAGAGAAGGAGACTCCAAAACCCCCTGGGCAGCCCCTTCTCCTTCACTGGGAAGAAGTTCCTTCTCAGATTGATGTGGAACCTCCTCTGTTCCAGCTCACACACATTACCCCCTGTCCTATCATTGGGTGCCCCTGAGCAGAGCCTGGCTCCATCCTCCTGACACCCACCCTTCACATATTTATAAACATTAACGGAGTCACCCCTCAGTCTCCTGTTCTCCAAGCTCAAAAGACCCAGCTCCCTCAACCTTTCCTCATCAGGGAGATGCTCCACTCTATCATCTTTGTGGCTCTGTGCTAGGCTCTTTCCAGCAGTTCCCTGTCCTTCTGGAACTGAGGAGCCCAGAACTAGACACTAGATTCCTGCTGGCTACATCATTGTGAATTTTCAGGAATAAGCTACAGTTTAAGGTGAAATTCAAATTGGTTTAGTCAGCAAAACAGCACAAAGACATGAAGTATAAATACTTCCATGAGTAGTCACACAGCTGACTAAAAAAACTCCAGCCAGACACTAAAGGATTAAGAAATGATAATTAAAAGCAATCAAACTGAACTGTCAAATACCGAGCAAATAGAATTACTCATTCTACCTCGTACACCAAAGCAAATCTGAAGTACCAAACCCCTTGTGGAGTTGAAGCAGTGTGAAATACGATGGTAGTTTGTATTAACTGATGATCTGCAGGAAATTTGAAGAGCTAACATACAGACCTTTGCACAAAGAACCAGAATATTCAGAACAACAATTCTGTTTTGTGAAAAACGAGGAGCTGCACGATGCAGTGGATGCAGGATGATTTCACAGGAACGTCTAGGGTTTTGTATTAGGGGACTGAAACTGCAGAGGCAGTGAAAACAGCTGTACAGCAGTCCCTCATGCTGCTCTCACATTGTAGTCAGCTATCTTACTTTTACGATGCCAAGTACGTGTTGTCATTTATACCAGAATAAAATCTCATGGATTAAAAAAACCCCAAACGAGAAAGCTGAGGCACTAACTCTAAGGGAGTTCCTTAAATACAGAGTCGAGTGAAGCCAACTTGGCATTGACGGTAGTAAACAGATGTGATCCAAGAGCAGCCTGCAGAGCTTGGTTTTCTTGAAGAGGAAAATGGGATCACAGAATCCTAGAATGGCCAGGGTTGAAAGTGACCTTAAACATCATCTAGTTCCTACCTGCCTGCACAGGCAGAGACACCTTCACTAGAGCAGGTTACTCAGGGCTCCAGCCAACCTGCCCTTCAACACTGCCAGCCATGGGGCAGCCACAACTGCCTTGGGCAACCTGTTCCAGCATCTCAGCACCCTCACAGGGCAGAATTCATTGTTCATGTCCAACCTCAAGCTCTCCTCTTCAACTGCTATCACTTTATTTGTTTATTTTTAACGGAGGGGGGAAATGTGTTGTTACCACGAAGAATCTTTTACGATCAACTTTGCTTTTTCTTTTAAAAATTGACATTTGGAGATTTAAAATTCTTAAATTTTAAATTTTTAGGGATTTTTTTAAGATCTGTTCAGCTTTCTACAATATGGCTCCTGTATTCAGCTTGTGTCCTTGCATCTCCAAACCTCCACTGTGGGTCAAGTTTGAACTAATTAACCAGTAACAGATGTAAACCACTTTAGTACCCGAACCATATGCTCCCCTGTAGCTGATCTGTCGTTGTTTCCTCCGAAAACGCTGAAGGAAGTGCATCGGCACGGTTCTGGTTTTGCAACGGCTTGATGGTTTCCGAATGCAGACAGTAGTGCCGTCAAGGTGTTTTAAATCGAGTACCTGGCTCCCTTCCAGCTTCTTTCTACTCAGTCGCCGTCTGGCTTTGTAAAAAATTTAATTTAAAATGCGAAGTAGCGTAAGAAGCACTTAATCCAGCTTCGGTCTGGAGTCTCTGGAGATTGGGTGATAGATCTTTGCTTCGAGAACTGGACTGGGCTGCCCAGGGTGGTGGTTGAGTCCCCATCCCTGGATGAGTTTAAAAGATGCTTAGATGTGGTGTTGGGGGATCTGGTTCAGTGGTGAACTTGTAGAGTAGGGTTGATGGTTGGACTCGATGTTGCCAAAGGTCTTTCCCAACCTGAATGATTCTGTGTTCTGAGTTTGTATATGTATTGATTTGTACAGCTAGCACACTTCATCACACGTATGGCTATGGTGATGACTTGTGCTTTTCTTCAGTTATGGTTTAGGAGAGCAAATACCCTTATTTCAATAAAATCTCAGTATCATACCTGCTCTCCAGACATCATCTGTATTGGCCACAAGCCAGAGGCTCAGGCTTTATCTGTTAGAGAGCAACCAGGGCCATCAGCTCCTTTATTTAGACTGCTTTTAAAAATCCCCAAAATGAAATGTAATCCAAGTTACCCGGGTTATTTTTTTCTGTGCACCACTCAAGCAGCTGCAGTAGAACTTCACAGAGCTCAATGACGCTGAAATGATATATTTTTCAGCTCACTTTTTTCTCAGTTTGAGTAAGACCTCCTTTCACACTGAATCCTATCTTTGCTCACACACAGCGTATAGAAAATACTGACGTTCCATTTTATGATAAAGAGTTGACAGAATGCGCCGCATGGAAACTTAGGTTGGTTTAGACCGACAACAGGGTCCTGCTTGCGATGTATTAATAGATCAGAAAGTGTGTCCATTGTCAGAAGTGGTGCTGTGTCTGCAGGTTGCTGTAAATCAATTAAGAAAATATTTTCATGAAGTATCATCAATATTTAGGTATAAGGGAAAAAAAGATAGTAAATGATTGTGATGCTTTATAAATATTTTATTATCAGCATCCATCATCACCTTCTGGGAATAAAGCCTTTCTTGAGGCAGCAAAATGAAGAGCTACATAAAGAAAAAAAGATTAGTGCTGAGAATATTATCCCAAATATTTAAACACTGACTGTGCTTTGGCCACATTAAGAGGGCCAATCAAATTTGGAAGGTTCATTTGAATCCTCTGTGGCATTTTGATTTGTTAGATTGTCCTGCTCAAATTAAATGTATGACAGGAATAAAATGTTAATTTTTAGGAAATAAGATTAGATGAGGCTGCATTCTTCAAAGGGCTGGCTTCAGCTGGTAGAAGATAGATGTGTTCCATGCCACGCTGAAGCTGGGTGCAAGTTTGTAAAGATACGCTGTGTTCTTTTTGTGTGCCATAAAGTCTGTTTAAATAACAATATCCTCTCAGGGAGAGAATCTGCTGTTCAGGCTGCCCATTTATTATTGGGTTTGGACTATCTCCATTTGCAAATGTTGACTTTTCAAATGTGACCAAGGAATAGAATCTGTATGAGAGATGTTTAAAACATTAAATCCTTATTTATTTGTTAACAAAAGGATTTTTTTGCCAAATCCTGTTTACACTCCTTTTCTCCTGCTCTCGCTGAAAGGTGACTGTCTGCATCCACAATGTGGTACTTAGGCTGAGAATACAAATTGCACTAATTTGTTGGGGTTCAAATTCCTTCCTTTCCCTCTGTCTTTCCTTCCTCCTTCCCCTACTTTCTCCCTTTCTTCTTCCCTTCCTCCCTTCCTTCCTCCTCCCTCCCTTTCCTTCCTTTTTCCTTTCCTCCTTTGCTCTTTAACGGCTGCGTTCCAGTAGAACAACAATCCGTGATGTTAGATCCTCTGTGTTTCCAAAGGATGTGCTGCAGTTGGTTGTATTTTCCAGTGACAGTGTGTACAGGCTACACTTTCACGACACAATTCACTGATACATAGGTATTTTTAGACCATTATTTTTTTAAGACCACTTAAAACTGCTTCATTAGATTATCTAATGATTTCTTTTTTACTAGTCACAAGGGTATAACGTTATGAAGGTGGTGTTATAAACGTATAAAGCTTCACCCAGTTAAATTCTACGAGAAGGGCAGCATAGAGACCTTAATGCAGGCAACATGCACTCCATGAGAAGTAACAGAGCTGGGTTTTTCTGGCTGGTGAAGAGCACTGAATCTTCCAGACATGAGCTGTTCAGTGGAAGATCAGCATCACTCCAAGGCATGACTGCTCCAAAGCATCTTCCTACAACCTTGATTGCATGGGCCATGCCCTTGTGTTCCAGGAGTGTGGCAACTTCCTGGAAGGATAGTAGCAAGTCTAACATTAGCCAATTTATCAATCGATTCATAAAGACTAGGCAGCCCTAATCAGCCATGACCCGTAGTATCTCATAAGCTTGGCAGTTGCATAAGGAGTACTCAGTAGAGATTAGGAGACAGGCTGCTTGCTATCTTCTACAGATAACAGAGGGCTAGAATTTTGTTAAAGCCGTGATTTTTCAAGCAACCAAGAGGAACTATCACTAGGCTATAAAAATTAATGTCTTTGAGAAGCTGTTAAGCCCTAAATGAGTTCACTATTAAATAGTATCTGTTATTAAAAACTGAGAACTAAACCAGAAATGTAGTAAAAAACAGCTGAGCTATTTTCAAGGTGGCAGGGGGCTGCATATAGACTGAACCTGCCAGATCTAAACAAGCTGGCTGGGGAACCTAATGGGGTTATGAACAGACAAATTCTGCTGAAAGTCCTTCAGTGCTTTCCCTATTTGCTTCGGCACAGCGATATGCAAACCGACTTGCTGCACTTGCTCTGCACCTAGCTGGGTGGTAGATAAAGCAGCCTATTTGTGCCAGTCTTCGGGACGAAGGCGCAAAATTCTTTCCAAGGAATGTGTAGGTGCGTGGGTCTAGGACACTAAAGGCTTTACTCTGAAAAGCTTTACGGGATGAATTCAATTTCCTTGGCGGCATCCACTCTTGGAAGGTGTCTTGTGTTGGAAAACACAAGGCAGTAGTATTTCATCTAGGCTGCCAGCACTCTGAAGGGTGTGCTCTGCGGTACATGACTACTTCCTGAAGGAGCACAGACAGAAATGTCTACGCTCCCATATACTTGTGTCTCAGAGCAGAAAAAGGGATTGGAAATTGGCACAGAAAGTTAGACTAGATAAAAATAACATCATGGAGAGAGTGGTCAGGCACTGGAATGGGCTGCCCAGGGTGGGTGTTGAGTCCCCATCCCTGGATGAGTTTAAAAGATGCTTAGATGTAGTGATGGCAGACCTGGTTTAAGGGTGAACTTGTAGAGTAGGGTTGATGGTTGGACTCAATGATCCCAAAGGTCTTTTCCAACCTGAACTATTCTGTGATTCCATGAACATATTGACAACAGAGGCATTACTGATGGAGATGTGAATCATGGTATTAAGTTTCTAGAAAGGATACCAGCAAAAAAAGGAATCAAACAAAAACCCCTCAAAAAACACCCTAGTAACCCCTTTCTTTGCAGTTTTTGTGCTCATGGTGTAACGACTGCTGTGTCCACAGTAGATTAGTAATTTCAGCATTCCCTGGGTAGGTAAGAATTCCCCCTCTCTGAAGGATTACAGAACTGGTTTTCATTTCTCAGAACAGCTTTTGTTACGGTGAACGATATTGGTTCTTGTACCTCTGAAGAAGAGAGGCACCAGAAAAAGGAACTGGACCTGAGCTTTCTAGAAATGATCCAACCACGAGCGGTCTCTGCACACTGCTTGAACCAAAAGCTAGATGCCCTTTCTGTAGTCAGTCTACAGATACAAACTAGATGGGGGAAAAAATCCCAGCCTACTGCACTATATTGTTCAAATATTGTTCAAAGCCTACGTTGTTCAACCTGTTGGCACACGCTAGTTCTACTCTTGAAATGCCAAGGCATGAATGAAAGAGAACACTTTAATAACTCTAAAATGATACAGAGTTAATGCCAAGTCATGAATGAAAGGGAACACTTAATTAACTCTAAAATGATTTAGACATGAAGCAATCTCATCCATACAAAGATGGAGACAATTCTGAGCAGAAATGGTTGAAGTGGTGGAGTCACCATCCCTGGAGGTGGTTAAGTAAAGACTGGAGGTGGCACTTAGTGCCGCTGTCTAGCTGCTATGGCGATGTTAGATCATAGACCAGACTTGATTACCTCAGAGGTCTTTTCCAACCTCAGTAATTCTGTGTGAATAACGTTGCGTTTCAAAATGTATGTGTCCATGCAGTGGAAGTTACACTTATCTGTTGGATCTCACATGCCAACACATCTCTGGAAGCCATCTGGGTGACTTAAGTACTTCACAGACTTGTGTCAAAAATCTTACTCTGCCAGGTTTATCTGTCTTTTCAGAAAATACCTTAGTGGCTACATATCTGGGCAGCACCTCCTAGACACCCTTCATTCCTCTGCTTCCTGTCCCTCCTGTTATTGTTCTACTTACGGATTCTGGCAGCTCACCTCTGATAAGAAATGGAGATACAAGCTGGCCTTGCGATATTACTTATTTCAGTAGTGATTAAAAAGACGACAGGGAACAGGAACTAGGCAGGGGTTTCTTCATCTGTAGCTGAGTGGATACAGCTCCAGGAAGGGGTCAGAGAAGCAGCAGGTTACAGGGTAATAAGCCTAGCAGAACTGGCAGCAGCAACAGTAGGAATCCAAGGGCCTTGGGAAAAGGTGATTTGAGGACATAATGCGATTTTTATTGGTGCTGACTGCGCCAAGCACAATGACCATTGAATAAGCCACTAAAATATAGTTTTAATAGTTACTGGATCTGGCTGTTAATTAGTGATACCAATAAAACACATCCGGCACAGCATGGATGTGGCTTTGTAGACTTGGATTAGTGTTTGTAAGAAACTGAAGAGTAGTCTTTCTTATTTATTTGGCTGATCATTAAGACCAGACAAGAGCTAAAGGAATCTTTTTCATTAAAAATTTGTAAATATGTGAAGGGTGGGTGTCAGGAGGATGGAGCCAGGCTCCTGCTCAGTGTCGTCTAGTGATAGGACGGGGGCAGTGGGTGTGAGCTGGAACAGAGGAGGTTCTACATCAATGTAAGAAGGAACTTCTTCACGGTGAGGGTAACAGAGCACTGGAAGGGGCTGCCCAAAGGGGTTGAGGAGTCTCTGTCTCTGGAAACATTTAGAACCCACCTGGCCATGTTCCTGTGTGTCTTGGTCTTGGTGATCCTGCTCTGGCAGGGGGATTGGACTAGATGATGTTTCGAGGTCCCGATTCTATGATCTTTCGAGGTCCTTTCCAACTCCTAACATTCTGTGATTCTGTGAGAAATATTTTCTGGGTTTTATAGTTAATATTTGCAGCAGCTGCAATACCTCTGTGACATGTAATAATGTCCTTTTCATTTCAATGTCTGTTGGAAAGGCTGTAGAAACTTGGTCTTAGAAAAGGTCATTTAGTAAAGTAGCCCATGAATGCTTAAGAAAAGACTTCTGCTTGACATTAAATAGAGCTGAAAATGTTGTGCCCACTGTTTTCTTTTCTTTTTTTATCCTTTTAAGATGAAATATGAAAAGTTAAACAAATGTGGTTGTCTAAAACGTGACTGTGGACATGTCCAATCCAATGTTAGTGCCCCCAGGCAAAGACTACCCATTCATTTTGTTGAGACAAAAAAAAACCTCACTGAGTGCAATTCTGGGTTCTCCACTCTTTCCGAACTGAAGAATGAATTTTCTGGCCTTAAGCAACAGAGTTTTAAAGAAACAGGTTGGAAAGCATCTGGTCAACACAGCAGAAGCTAGTTGCTAATTGCAGCAGTAAGTTAATCAATGGAATAGCAGTTTGGCTTCTGGGTATAATAAAAAGAGATAAATGGCCACACAGATTCCAGTAGTAGGGTCTGACCAGCTCTGGAGGGGCGTACATTGCTTTCCTTAATACACCTGTCTGCTTTGGAGCAGGCAGGTCATGCATCTGCTTGGGAGCTATTAACAGCAAAAAAATAATAGAAGAAAAAAATTTGGGCGAGATCTGACATCATAAATATTTACAAAGGAAAATTAAGGGATTGTTTGTTATGCACTTTCGTGTTTGCTTTCAAAACATTTAACTCCAGAGACAGATGGCTTGTGCAGTTCTACCAGCACTTGTGTCATTACATATTCGAGCAGCCAAGACTGATAACCAGCCTCATGTATTACGGATTGTTGAGAGAATAACTACCTTGAAAAGAGGCCCACCCCCCCCCCCCCAAAAA
>JAOXOE010000405.1:1120911-1133740 GCA_028565055.1 Phoeniculus purpureus | reverse complement strand
GAGGGCAGGGCCTGAAGCTGCCAGGGGAGGGTTAGGTTGGATGTTAGGAAGCCCTTCCTCATAGAAGGGGTGATCAGTCCGTGGAATGGACTGCCCAGGGCAGCGGTGGAGGTGTTGAAGGACAGACTGGCTGTGGCCCTTAGCCCCCTGGTGTGGCAAATGCAATGATGTTAGGTCCTGGGCTGGGCTGGATGAGCTCAGAGGGCTTTTCCAGCCTCAGTAACTCTGGTTTGGTAATATGATCTATTTTCTACATTCCTCCCGATAATTACAAAGGTAGAAAATCAGAAGATAAACCCTAATAAATAAGAAAATTAGTATGTTTACCTGTCCTCAACTGTCTTGTTGGAGGGGTAGAACACCTTGAATGAAAACCCACTCCTTGGAAATGAACCCTGCGAAGAAAAATTGAAACACCAGGGTTGTGTACGTAAACACCTGTTCAGACAGGAAGAGACAGAAGTGAACTTAGTGCCTCCTTAGAATAGGAAAGGAGTAAGGAAACCTTACAGGATTTATGCAAAGGCAGTCAGTGTTGGTGACGGTGAACGGGTCATATTTATCTGCAATGACCAGCATGTCTGGCAGAGGATAAACCCTCAGCGAGTAGTCATAGGCCCAGTACACAGGGCTAACATAGAGTGGAAGTGGTGTCAGGTGTCCCTGGGCCAATATCGTCTTTACAAACTGCAAGATAAACACAAATAGTTAGTTTGAACCATTTTCTACAAGTCAGATTCATTCCTTTAGGTGCTGAGACCTTATTAATAAAGAACTTTGGAGCATGGAAATGGTTTCCAAGTGTCTCACTCCCTCTGATTATTAACCACTTCTAGAGTGAAGTGGCAACACTGTCACAAATCTTTTGTTTGTTGTGTTTTCTTGTGGGGTTTTCAATACACAAAGTCCTTTCTGAAGTCTGTCAGACATATTTGAAGATGTCAAAATGATTCCATTGATCAGACTCTCCCGACAGAGCTCTAATAATTTCACTCTAGTGTTAAAAACATCTCCCTCACTCCTCTTTTGCACACTGATGGCTGAATAAAACCAATGACAGGCAGAAAAAGCAGAGAGACGATGCAGGCAAAGGCAACCCAATACTCTTATCAGTATCTGCAGTGGGCTCTCCATGTTCATAAAGAAACAGCACTGTCATGATGGTGCAAAGGAGTAAATAGCTAAAAGAGGTTTCAGAGTCAAACAAAACCGTCTAAAATGCAGTGATGAGTGGAGTCTGTTTACATGTAATGAGCCAGTCAGAGAGGTGATTCTCCCCCTTTACTCTGCACTGGTGAGACCCCACCTGGAGTACTGGGTCCAGTTCTGTAGTCCCAAACATCAGAAGGACACAGAGCTCCTGGACACAGGTCCAGAAGAGAGCAACTCAAACAATCAGAGGGCAGGAGCACCTCCCCTCTGAGGACAGGCTGAGCAAAGTGGAGTTCTTTAGCCTGGAGAAGAGGAGGCTCCCAGGTGACCTTCTAGCAGCTTTCCAATCCCTGCAGGGGGCTATAAGAAAGCTAGGGGAGGGCTTTTGACATAGGTAGTAGCAAGAGGACAAGGGGAAAGAGTTCCAGACTTTAAAAGGGGAGATTGAGGTTGGACATGAGGAACTGATTCTTTGCTGTGAGGGTGATGAGATGCTGGAACAGGTTGCCCAAGGAAATCATGGCTGCCCCATCCCTGGAGGTGTTGAAAGCCAGGCTGACAGGGGCCCTGAGTAACCTGCTCGAGTGAAAGTGTCCCTGCCTGTGCAGGGGTATTTGAACTGAATGATCTTTAAGGTCCCTTCCAGCTCTGGCCATTATATGATTCTACATTCTTGTCAGGAAGAGCCTAACACAACACACTCACATGGCTGGGAATGTCCAGGTTGCTGCTAGGGAAGCGGACACAGTTTCTGCACATTTTGTTCACCAAATCTTCACGAAAGATAATTATTTCTTGGGTGCAATACTGAATCCTAAAGAGGAAATGTTAATGTAACTCAATGAATTGAGATTATGATAGGGAGCTGCATCTCCCTATGAAACAGCAAAACAAAAAAGGCAGGTTTCAATGAAAACCATCCCTTCTCATCTTCATTCTCTACAGATTCTGCAAAAAAGTTGCTTTTGATATTTGATATCAATCCTTGAGCACAATTTCCTGTCATCACTGATTTGACAGTCCAGCACAGAGCCACAAAGATGATGAAGGAAATGGATCATCTCCCTGAAGAGGAAAGGCTGAGGGAGCTGAGTCTCTTGAGCTTGGAAAAAAGGAGACTGAGGGGTGACCCAATTAATGTTGATAAATATGGAAAGAGTGGGTGTCAGGAGGATGGAGCCAGGCTCTGCTCAGTGGCTTCCAATGATAGGACAAGGGGCAATGGGTGTCAGCTGGAACAGAGGAGGTTCCACATCAATGTGAGAAGGAACTTCTTCCTAGTGAGGGTGACAGAGCCCTGGAAGGGGCTGCCCAGGGGGGGTTGTGGAGTCTCCTTCTCTGGAGATGCTTAAAACCCGCCTGGCCATGTTCCTGTGCGACTTGTCTAGGTGATCCTGCTGTGGCAGGGGGATTGGACTAGATGATCTTTCAAAGTCACTTCCAATCCCTAGTGTTCTATGATTCTGTGTCATTCTGTGACGTTCATGCTGAAAGAGAACAACACAAACAATGAAGAGCTGTCTTCCTAAAGATCCTTTCCGTTCAGTGGCTCTCCTCAAAAGAATCATTTCTTTAAGAAGGAGTACTTTTCTGGCTACTTTTTGAATATAGACTCCCAGACTAACTGATGCTATCACTGTTGGCACAGCTGAATGTGAACAGAAGATCCACAGTCCCAACGGCATCATCACAAGTCCCAACTGGCCCGACAAGTATCCCAGCAGAAAGGAGTGCACGTGGGAAATCAGTGCCACCCCGGGGCAGAGGGTCAGACTGGTGAGTTTCTGCCTATCCTTCCTTTTTCTCCTTTCTTCCACCAGCCTCCTTCTCAAACGGCTATGAAACTGCTACCAGACTGTACTCTCAGTTTGCAGCCCAGAGGTAAACTGTTCTAACAACCCATTCCTGGCCAGCTGAGGCAACTTATTATCACAGGGCTGTGATTTTAAGCTTGTGATTACAGAAAAGGCAGCAAAGGGCAAAAGGAATACCTTCCTCCTGTCAAACTTCACTAGATCACCGTTGCAGCCCATGAAATTGTGCAAAAGTCTTTGACAAACACAGGAGAGGCCATTTGCACAGAGCCCGATACGTAACACAAGCAGAAATAGAAGTTATGAAGAAGCCTCTCAACCCATCTTTTGGCCTTTCTGTTCTGGATCAACTTAAGACGAAAATTATTTCTGCTTTAGAGAGCTAGAAGCTGGTAACTGTAGCGAGAGGACAAGGGGAAAGGGTTCCAGACTTGAAGAGGGGAGGTTGAGACTGGACATGAGGAAGGAATTCTTTGCTATGAGGGTGCTGAGATGCTGGAACAGGTTGCCCAAGACAGTTGTGGCTGCCCCATCTCTGGCAGTGTTGAAGGGCAGGTTGGCTGGGGCGCTGAGTAACCTGCTCTAGTGAAGGTGTCCCTGTCTGTGCAGGGGGGTTGGAACTAGATGGTCTTTAAAGTCCCTTCCAACCCTGGCCATTGTGTGATTCTGGGATTATGAATGGTGTCTCTGGAACAGAATTTATCTAAAACTTCATTACTGTAAGAGTTTCAAAACGTCCTGTCCAGTAAATTAACGCCTACTGACTGTTTTTTAGTAACAAGATACCCATTTCATGTTAAGTTATTTCTGACTTCTTTTCAGTTCAATATTCAAATGCACCATTAGTATGTTTCCTTCATAACTAAGTGATTTTTAATGCTGTTAGGGGCTTACCTTCATAAATTGCTGCAAAACCCTTCCCAACCCAGTTGCTGCTGCTGCGGAACTCGATCCACATCCTGCTGTCGGATGACGCGAGGACTTCTGGCAGTTTGTCACCACAAAACCTGCCTGAAAATACGCAACCAGTAACTGCATTTTCTGCTGCCTCTGAAGCCAAATGCTGCAAACATTCATACAAGTGCTTAACATCACAACCAGGAGCAGCACAACCACCTCAGTGGAACTAGTCACACGCTCACGGTCCAGCGCACGTGTTTCTGCAGATCAGGACCTAATACACAAAGATTTTAAAGCTTTTAGCACTTCTATTCAGTCTCAAAGTATAAGACCTTAGAGGAATTAAGTAGAAAAATTAGTACTATGGTTTTTTTTTTCTAGACATGCAAATCTGGGCATTTGGAAAGGGAGATTGAGGGCTAACCTTAAGAGAAGAATGTACTCTGCCTCATAGCAATACAGTTCATTGTGTCTAGGGACCAAAGGGATTTTAAAAGTAACATCTAAATGTCCCTGAACCACATCACCTTCTCAAATCCAGCCTAGGCAGGTGAAATTTTAAATGTGAAATGTCTGAACTCTACTTTCTTTCCTGCCTTTCTTTATTGCAGTTTTTGAATTGTAGCTGTTAGGATGACAAGAAATGGATGGTCACCCTAAAAGCAACAACAGAAGTGGTGTCATTGTTCTACAGTCTGAAATCCTCAGGTTCAGTCAGAGAAGGGATATCAAACTCAGCCACTGGATTGGCCAGGTGCATTGCAGGGAGTGAAGTCTTTCCACCAACTCCCTGAATCAAGAAAAAGATGGCTGCAGCTTCCTGCAGTTTAGCTGCAGCTCTGAGACTTAACTCATCGTTGCTTTGCACATCTTTAATCTGCAAGAGCAGGTAGGGATATGCTACGAAACAGAAGTTATCTTCTATTCAAAAATTTAAAAGCACAAGAGCAGAGCTCCCAAGTACAAGTCTATAGCGGGTGCTCTCAACCATGGGGCACACACTTATTGTGTGCTCTATGGATTTCCTACCACATGCTCCACAGATTTGTCTGTACAGTATTTCCCCATTGCTGTTGGCAAAACTGTGGCAAGTTCATCAGGATAGTAGGAAACCTTTTTTCACTGAAAGAGCAGTCAGGGTTTGGAACAGGCTGTCCAGGGAGAAGGCTGAGTCCCCATCCCTGGAGGTGTTTAAAGATCATTTAGATGTGGTCTGGTCTGGTGGTGACCTTGGTAGAGTAGGGTTAGTAGTTGGACTTGATGATCCCAAGGGTTTTTCCAACTTGACTGAATCTACGATTGGTTCTATGATTCATATATCAATTTCAAACTTCTAGCAAGGCAAAAACTTGCACATCTTGTAGTTTTTATCTTTTCACGCATGCAGCTGAATAACAGCTGTCTGCAATGAATGGAAGGATTGAGACTCAAAGTCAAATAAATGACATATTTAAATCTACCTGGAGGATCTTTTCCCATTCCCAAGTTTAAATACATCCTAAAGACCTAGAAATGAAGAGGTTTGTTGTTCCAGAGCAAGTCCACCGAAGTCAACGAGGGTGGTAACTATGGACAGTGCAGCACTCAACAGTTGCATACCAAGCAGAGGTGATTTTCTCCAGTAGCCATCTCTTACTTCAATATAATCATACCAACAGAGGCTGCTCTTGTAAAGGTCCATCGTAGTGAAATTTAAAACAATCTGCAATCAGAGGAGGTCAGACAATTATGTGCTGTCCATAGGAGAAAGCATTCTGCAGAGCTGAAGACAGACTTGTCACCTGTAACAGAATTCCAATTACTTCGACAATTAACCTCTCCTCAGTTATTTCCAACAGTAAGTAAAATGTTCTTTGGGAATATTAAAAGGTTTTTACTTAGTCTTTCCTATTTAATCAGACTTCAGACAAACTACTGTTTAATTCCTTGTACTGAGGGAAAAATGGAGAACTCTCTAAGATAAAATAATGTGCTAAGGTAATTTTAAGTATGGCTTTTGATAATTCTCCTGTAATTCCCCTTCCATTCTGACTGTAATTAGCACTGACAGCTGTAAAAACCCCAAACATCCTTTTATTTTGGTTTGTGTTTTCTTCTGCTGTTGCTTTGACAAGAGAATTGACTTTCAGACACGTTAACTGTTGACAAGGATAGGCAGTCATATTGCGTCCAGTTCTGAGCCCCTCCATTCCAGAAGGACACAGAACTGCTGGAGAAAGTTCAGCACAGAGCCGCAAAGATGATGAAAGAAGTAGAACACCTCCCTTATGAGGAAAGGCTGAGGGAAATGGGTCTCTTTAGTTTTGAGAAACAGAGACTGAGGGGTGACCTCATTAATGTTGATAAATATGTGAAGGGTGGGTGTTTGGAGGATGGAGCTAGGCTCTTCTCAAAGTCATCTAATGATAGGACAAGGGCTAATGGGTGTAAGCTGGAACAGACGAGGTTCCACATCAATCTGAGAAGGAACTACTTCTCAGTGAGTGCGACAGAGCCCTGTAAGGGGCTGCCCAGGGGGGGTGTGGAGTCTCATTCTCTGGAGACGTTTAAAACCCACCTGGACATGTTCCTGTGCGACTTGGTCTAGGTGGTCCTGCTGTGGCAGGGGGACTGGACTAGATGCTCTTTCGAGGTCCCTTCCAATCCCTAATGCTCTGTGACTCTGTGAAAGGATTATCACTAACAGAAATGGTGCTGTCTCTCAATGAAACGATAATAAGGTTTTTCGCATAGAAATCTGAGTTCTGTGCATTTCTGGGACTTCTGAACTAGAACTCTCCATTTTACTGAACCCATCTGTAAACACAGACATTTTAAATATTTAATATCAGGAATACAGTAGACAATTATGTTATCGCACTTAGGTTTAGAAATACTAATCCTAAATTGCCATCAACTTGCACTTTTAACACAGGAAATAGGATTCAGCCTGGATCACAGGATGCCACAACAGCTACAGTCTGGACGCTGACTGACTGGGACAGTCTTAGCATCATGTCCTGTAATTTCAGGGATAAGTCCAAACAAGAAGATTAAAAATAATTCATATTTTGTATTATAAAATCACTTCAATATTCATACACTTTCACTGGATTTAGATGTATTTGGACATTCATCTTCTTCCCAATCAGTTCCTCAGTCTAGATTAATGAATATTTCAACTTAACTAGAAATCTTCTTTACTCACATGTGAGCAGAGAAGTCGGTTTATTTTTAGGTCTGATCCTAGGAACTCGTAATCAAAAACTATTATAAAGCAAACATGAGTTGCCACACAGGAGCCAATACCTCACTCTGCAAAAATACATCTCCATTGCAGCCTGTGAAGCAGCTGTCAGCATCAGTTTAAAGGAGAGGCATTTACCCTTAGCTTAGCTGCAGGGAGGAAACACAACGCTATTAGAGAGTCAGATGGGATGGTTTGCTTCCATCTCATCTGAAAGCACCATGTGTCTCTCCAACCACACCACAGTACAACACACAGAACTCCTTTCAGACCATTTAATTTTAGGACTTTAAAGATTATTAGCTGTTGGAAGAAGCTAATTAAGAACTCAGTGGTTTGAGTGTGTAGAGTCATGGTAAGATTTCTATAAACAATGCAAACCAGAGACAATCTTTCATAGCAAATTACTAGGTGTCTTAACATCAGGGTAGAAGGGGTTTAGCTTTCACTTACTAGCCACAAAAACTAACTAAAGACATCCACACAAACAATTACATCCTCAAAAATAGGGTATTTTTTAGTTCAATGGAGAATATGAACCTTTCTGACTAAATCTTAAAAGCTGTATCTTCCCCATCCACTAGCGCTAACACTTATGACTGTTTAGGGGGAAGACCCCTCAGACTCTGTTTCTCCAAGCTAAAGAGACCCAGGTCCCTCAGCCTTTCCTCATAGGTCACTCCACTCTAGTTTTGCTTTGACTACCAGGATGCCACAGGAAACAGAAAATAACTGTAAGGCAACACCAAGTTTTAGAGCAAGAAGTGCTGTACAGTGATGTACGTTGTGCTGGCAACCACAGCCATCCTTGTGGGATGGAGGTGTGGCACAGGAAACATTCCAAATGCCACTAAAGCAGCACTGAATAAATGAATACCTGTTCTGATGGCAAGCATGACCAAACTTCTTTGTCCACAAGCTGCTACCACATCTCCAAAACCTGCAAAGGGGCTGTGTAGACAGCAGCCTGCCTCTAGCACTGTGTTCTCCATGGGAGCATCCTGCAAGCAGCCTTGGTGTAACATTAACTTAGCAGATGTTAACAAACACAGTCTACCCTCTCTCTTTTTGCCTCTTCCTTCTGTCATTTCAGGACCACGAAGACAGATAATAATTGAGTCTCATCTATATGCAAATAATTTCTGCTTCAGGGTTAGTCTTATACTTTGGCAACACATCCATACCATCGTCCAGGCTGCCACTGGCACTGTGAATCATAAATACCTAAAACAATTATATTCAAATCAAGCTTCCTTCCTGACCTGAGAGATTAAAATAGACTAATCTGAAATCAGGCACAACTGCTGTGAAATCCCTTCTCTTTGTTGCAATAGAGTTTATAGTAGAAATTAAATATATTTCAGGACCTTCTGTTCCCTGACAGGGGCCTGTCAGAAGGCTGTTCAATAGGGCAGGGAACAATAGGATCAGGGGTCATGATTTGAAGGTGGAAAACGGTAGATTTAGGTCAGACATCAGGAAAAAGTTCTTGAATCTGAGGGTGGGGAATCCCTGGAACAGGCTGCCTAGAGAGGTGGTGGAGGTCCCAACCCTGGAGCCATTCAAGGTCAAGCTGGGTGGGGCTCTAGGCAATCTGCTCTGGTGAGTGATGACCCTGGTTGTTGTAGGGGGGGGTTGGCCTGCATTGACCTCTGGAGGTCCCATCCAACTCTATGATTCTACAAAATGTTACAGAAGGGTATGTAGTGCCAGATATTCTAATATCCTGGACTGTTTTTCAGTACAGATCCCCTTTCCTCGAACTTTGAAAAATCAAGCAAATCACCTCACAATAGAAAACCAGCTTCAGTGAATATCAGGTATTAGACAGACAGAAGATGCGTTCATAAGCGTGGAATTATAACAACATTTTATATAGAACATATATCAAATCAGAGCTTTTAAAGCTAGAGCAGGTGGCAATTCGAGCAGTCCTTCAGGAACAGGCACTGAAAAAATCAAGGCACAAATATTACCTGAATTCTAGAACATTATTCTCCATGAGGATTGTGCAGATCTGGCTAAAACTACTGTAATCCCAATGCTTTCCTCTGCTTTAGTTTTGTTATTGCATTTGCAATACATTTATTACATTTGAATCTACCTCTGAGGATGGCAGAGAGGTCCTAAATGCTCTCTCATTCACACAGCAATACTTTGTCCTTTGGAGACAGCTCCTTCTTCAAATAAAGGAGCCTCACTAACTACAAAATCTCTTCTCCTCAGCTCGTCCACATGGCAGTTCGTGTTCCTTCTAAACTCATCACCTTCTTTTTATCCTGAGTTTCTCATACTTTATGTAGGTATCTCTGAAACTAGCCTTAATATTTGAAAGTCCTACTGCATTCAGTGGTCCCTCCGTCCTTTTCCACCCATGCTGTGCATTTCCACCTAACCTCACCCCACCTGCACAGGAAAAAAGTTTCAACAAGAGGGAAACTTTCTCTCTGCCCAGATGTGATGCAGACAGCTGGGTTAGTGTCAAGCTGCCTTCCACATCTGTTTAGGTTAAGTCAGCTGGCTCTGCTGGAAGCTGTGGAATCCGTAGCCTACCTCTCTTTCCATCGGCTCAGCTGTGCAGAGCCCAGAAACCTTTCACCAGTCTAGCCGCAATTTTTCCATTTTCCATGACACAGCTGAAACATCAGATCTCTCCTTCCTCATGCTTGGAAATTCACCTTTTTTCCAAACCCTAGGTGCCAGGATAGAGTCGGAGAAAAGATGCTTCAACTTAGGCACGGTGGTGTCAGGTTGATGGCTGGAGTGGCTGGTGTTCAGTTCTGGGCCCTTCAGTTCAAGGACACAGAACTTCTGGAGAGAGTCCAGCACAGAGCCACAGAGATAATGAAGGGGGTAGAACACCTCCCTGATGAGGAAAGGTTGAGGGAACTGGGTGTCTTGAGCTTGGAGAAACAGAGACTGAGGGGTGACCTTATTAATGTTTATAAATATATGAAGAGTGGGTGTCTAAAGGGTGGAGCCAGCCTCTCCTCAATGTCTTCTAGTAATAGGACAAGGGGCAGTGGGTGTGAGCTGGAGCATAGGAGGTTCCACATCAATATGAGGAGGAACTTCTTCCCAGTGGGGGTGACAGTGCCCTGTAAGGGGCTGCCCAGGGGGGTTGTGGAGTCTCCTCCTCTGGTTTAAAACCTGCCTGGAGATGTTCATGTGCGACGTGGTCTAGGTGATCCTGCTGTAGTGGGGGGATTGGACCAGATGATCTTTCCAGGTCTCTTCCAATCCCTAATGTTCTGTGATTCTGTGATCTTGTAGGTTGCTTCCAACCTTTATGATTCTATGTCATTGTGTAATAGTGCTGCTTTCTTAGTGGAAATCATCACAAGTTAATGAGTCCCTGTCTCTGAAACTACATGAAGCAGCGTTCTCAGCCTTTTCTCAGTCTGACACACCAAGGTATTTGACGATACAGCAATTCCTTACCAGTGACCAGAATGCATTAGCTGAACGCAGGCAGAACCCTTGGTCTGCCACAGCATGACTTATTCTTGGGAACCAAACAAGTGTAAAGTATTTTAAAGCTTCTGATTTGCAATTCTGCAAAGTATTAAATATAGCTCCAGACAAGACAGAGCTTGTTCAAGGGCACAGCATGGCTGAAAACCTTCACAGGAAAAACAATCAATGGGTATTTGTCAGCAAATGAAGGAATTATTGATTACCACTCAGGAAAAAAAACCCCACAGCAGAAAGCAGAAAATACATAACAGCAGGCTGTGCTAAGTCTTCCACGGGTGGCTTTTTTCCCCAGTATCAGCCAAGGATTTCTCTGTCCTCTTTTACCATTCATGCAAAGCATTAAGAAAAAATGGAAAGGAATGTAATGTACTCATACAAGAGGTTTCAAAAAAACACACTGGCACAGTTGCAACTCCCTATGCCAACGATATTTCTACACACCAGAAGGCAGGATTTGCCCTGGCACAGGGTACAGAGCATTACTAACACCATCCTCCTCCATGAGGTTTCTCTGTGTATAGAGTCTCAAATGGTGAGAGAAGGCAAAAAGTGAGTGAACTGCCTTGTTTTTGTAATAGAAACAATTTACTATCCCTATTAATAAAAGGAATGCCAGCTCATACCACTGCAGTCTTGTACTTCACTGCATTTCTTGCCATCAAAGATTGGATGGCTCTGTGCTTGGAGAAAGCCGAAGGGGTAGAACAGAAGTCCTGTAAACTGCGCTCAAACAGTTATCTATGTTAGATCCCAGTAAATAAGAGACTAGACTATCTGGTCTGAAGCTTTTTCAGTCTATATTTACTGTATTTAGGTGAATGAAGTGCTCACTGACATGGGTTGATGGTTGGACTTGATAATCTTGAAGGTCTCTTCCAACCTTAATGGTTCTAAGATTCTGTGATTTCAGAACATGTGCTTACATGCACTCTGACCCCCTCACACAAAGCTCCTGAGGTGTGTCAGGGTCACAGTAGCAAACAAAGGGTGAAAATGTAAAGGATATTCTTATTTTTTCCTTTCATCTTATTACCATCTACCAAGAAAGTGTGAGATCAAACATAACGTGTGTCCAAGGTCTCATGATATGTTAAGATTTAGACTACATTTCTACTGTCAGCTGTTCACATCAATTGCTTCTAATAGTATCATAAAATGCTTTAGGCTGGAAAAGATCTTCCAGATCACTGCATACAACCATTAACCCAACTGTTCTAAGCCCACTGCTAAACCCTGTCCTTAAGCTCCAGACCTACATGACTTTTAAACACATCTAAAGACAGCAATTCAAACCCTCTCCAGGCAGCCTGTTTCAAGGCCTGATGACCTCTTCCATGAAGAAGTTTTTCTTAATGTCCAACCTAAACTTTGCTATCAAGCCAAGCTAGACATTGCTAAGATTGTTTCCAACCAAAAAAATTTGGGAGATATCTGAATTACAGAGCTATAAACCCCTAAACTGACACTGCTGTCTTCTTCCCTGGTAAGCTGCTCCTTGCCAAAGCCAGCAAATCCATCTGCATGCTGCAAATAGGGTCCTCACCTCAAGACAGACAATATCCTATGAGACCAGCTGACGAAACCAGACAAAACAGATTTTGACATAAGCATAAACATCATTTACTTCATTCTTGCTGAACTGGATGGAGACACTGAGAGCCAGAGGTCAGGAGAGCATCCTACAGACAGCTTGTCACGTCACATTCCAGTTAGAGAACTCTGCTTACTTCTTTACTCCATTTGGGGCAAGAAATAGAATGGGAAGGGAACAGGCAGTCTTGCATTGTGCTAAATTCAAGGTAGAGACTTTCCATGGTTAATCTTTTGCACAGTTCAATACAGCTCCAATAAAATCTTAAAACACAGAGATGTAAAGATGATGAAGGAAGTAGAACACATCCCTTAGGAGGAAAGGCTGAGGAAACTGGGTCCCCTTAGTTTGGAGAAACGAAGACTGAGGGGTGACCTCATTAATGTTTATAAATATGTGAAAGGTGGGTGTCAGGAGGATGGAGCCAGACTATGGTAGGACAAGGAGCAATGGGTTTAGGATGGAACAGAGGAGGTTCCACATCAACATGAGAAGGAACTTCTTCCCAGTGAGAGTGACAGAGCACTGAAACAGGCTGCCCAGGGGGGTTGTAGAGTCTCCTTCTCTGGAGATGTTTAAAACCCGCCCGGATATGTTCCTGTGCTTGGACATGTTCCTAGGTGATCCTGCTGTGGCAGGGGGATTGGACTAGATGTTTTCAAGGTCCCT
>JAOXOE010000405.1:1096692-1120811 GCA_028565055.1 Phoeniculus purpureus | reverse complement strand
TTCCAAGCTCAAGAGACCCAGCTCCCTCAGCCTTTCCTCATCAGGGAGATGCTCCACTCCATCATCTTTGTGACTCTGCACTGGACTCTCTCGCAGCTCTGTGTCCTTCTGGAACTGAGGGGCCCAGAACTGGACACAATACTGAGTCTAATACTGAGGTCTCAATCTTTAGGCTACATATTATTATCAGGCTTCTTATTAGGCTTATTATCAGCCACTGTTCATGGCAAACTAAGTTATATAACTTTGGTTTTTTCATGCATATTTTGTCTCAGGTGAACCTTCCCACTAACTCCCTCTATCCTTATTTATTTTGAGGCTAAATTTTGCACCAATAATTTAAAACAAGATTCAGTTAGCGTTTTTTGAAGGTGCACACAAGAACAGGTTTTGTTTTCAACTAGGATGGCACACTTCTCAAACTGCTCTCACTAAGCCCATATTTTTTCCCTCCCACATTTTCCACTAAATTGATGTGCAGAAATGAAAACTATATGCGCTAAGACTGATACCGTGGAAATACCCACAATGGCACTCAATTTAGTGCTATTTAACTTTAGAGGCAGGGAATCATCAAGGTTGGAAAAGACCTTCAAGATTATCAAATCCAACTACACATCCTAGAACCCCGAACCGCTGAAACACCCTGTCTGCCCGTTTGTTGAACCCCTCCAGGGACGCTGCCTCCACCCTCACCATGGGCAGCCTGTTCCAAGGCCTCCCCACTCTTTCTGGGAAAACATTTTTCCTAAGATTGAACCTGAATCTCCCCTGGCACAACTTGACCCCATTTCCTCTTGTCCTGTCACTAGTCCCTAGGGAGAAGAGGCCAACACCTCTCTCACTACAACCTCCCTTCAGATAATTGTAGACAGCAATGAGGTCTCCCCTCAGTCTCCTCTTCTCCAGCCTGAACATCTTCAGCTCCCTCAGTATCTCCTCATCAGCCATCTCTCTAGACCCCTAAATCAGCACTCACTCTTCTCTGCACCCTGTCCAGCACCTTTATGTCCTTCCTATACTGTGGTGCTCAAAACTGCGGCTTCCTTAGTCAGAGCTGAGCCAACAGCTCACCTGAGCCCATGTAAGAGAAGCGAGAATTCAGGAGTCTGAACTCTATTCCACCTTCACAACAAACCACCAATTTAATGGGAAACCAGTTTTGAAGGGATTTCCTGATGCAAACATGTAGTGAGTTGAATTATGCCTTCCTTTCCCAGGGACAGCCACCAAAGAGATGATGATGTTCTAATGCCACAGACAAAAATTAAATCAAAAGCACACAGTTCATAGTTCCATTTTCAATGGCACCCCAATGTTTTCAATTAATCTAAACAACAAGCTTCAGAAAACCAACATTTTATGTTGAAAATAATATCTGTACATAGCTAAGGGAATGTTAAACTACCTTCTCCCCTGGGGTCACAGAGATCCTCCATATGCAGTGTGTGTAGGAAGGATAGCCATTTGGAAACCCTGGAGAAGAGAAGTTGCCTGTAGATTCCTGCAGGGTTTCTCCACAGGCTGAAAGAAACAAAATACAGGAAAACTATAAAACTGAAGGAGCCTGGCAGAGAAAAATGCATCTTTCCACTGTTGCTCAGAATACATTTAACTCACTGTAGATACAGACTGCAAAACAGAATAGTTCTCCTATGATTTATTCAAAACAATGACTTGAAGCCAGTCTGACACTCATGCCATTTTACACAGGATGTTCTTATTCCATGAACAATTTCACTTGGGTGCTGTCTGCTGACATAACCAAAACTATAAATAACAAAAATATCATTGCTGTCAATCAACTGCCAAACTACTGCAAAGTTATTCTGCAGAGTAGAACTTTGGTTATAAAAATTAAGCCACGCGCTTAGACACATTCATCCTTTAAGAACTAAATTAAAATGAAAGCAAAAGCTGGCACAAGATGCTGCCCTGGTGAGACTGTGTCTGGAATACTGTGTGCAGTTCTGGGCCCCTCAGTTCCAGGACACAGAGCTGCTGGAGAGTTCAGTGCAGAGGCATGAAGATGATGGAGTGGAGCATCTCCCTTATGAGGAAAGGCTGAGCAAGCTGGATCTCTTGAGCTTGGAAAAAAGATGATTGAGGAGTGACCTTATTAATGTTTATAAATACATGAAGGGTAGGTGTCAGTAGGATGGAGCTAGGCTCTTCTCAGTGGCATCTAATGATAGGACAAGGAGCAGTGGGTGTGAGCTGGAACAGGAGATTCCACATCAATATGAGAAGGAACTTCTTCCCAGTGAGAGTGACAGAGCTGCCCGAAGGGGTTGCCCAGGAGGGTTATGGAGTCTCCTTCTCTGGAGATGTTTAAAACCCACCTGGATGTGTTCCTGTTCAACTTGGTTTAGGTGATCCTGTTGTGGTGGGGGGAAATTGGACTAGATGCTCTTTCGAGGTCCCTTCCAAACCCTAATGTTATATGATTCTGCAATGGGCACCACACTGGAATTTCATCTGCAGTTTCATTTAATTTGAGACTGATCCGACCTAAATTGGCTCATTTATATCGGGACAGCAAATTAAATCCTATATTCAGACAGAACCTCCTGCAACAGTGATTTGCAGATCTATGATTAATAAAGCAAAGCAAATGAAAAGGTCTTAAATAGCAAAGGTTTTTATATTCTTCATTATTGAAGCTTTTAGCAACCATATGTCACCTGTCAGTCAAGATACCAGCTGTTGCTGGACTGACTACTAATTCCTAAATACAGTATTGGAAGCTCTTGCCATTCCCCAGCAGCAAAACTGATTCTGGTAGGGTAGAACACCTCAGTCAGCCCTTATTTCTATATAATTTTGTTTCACTCGCCCATTTGGCAGGTGTGAGATGAGGGATGTGAATTTAAGAATATTAATCCCGTGACTGACAGTGTTATTCAGATCTGCAGTACTTTCCAATTACAGTGCTACCACCAGCAGCAGGTGAACTACTGTATCATCAAAATCTCAATGAATTCTAAGTGACCTGGAAAATCTTTAAATGAAAGGGGTCTCATGACGAGATTGTTTATGACAAGGACAACACAGCTGTAAAGGCTGTCGTGTTAAAATGCATCTAGGATGTCAAGTGACAACCCCATTGTAGTATCAGCCATAAGCTATAGTCAAGGCATTAAATAGACTGTCTGACACTGAGATGGTTATTGTGATGAGGAGAGAAAAAGATCGGTGCAGCCCCAAAAAACTGAATGGCTAATGTCACCATCACTGTGTCCTTTGGGAATGAATTAGAAAACAAATTCTTTTCCTTGCCTCATTTAAAAACCATTATTTTATCTTTGAAAAAAAAAAAAATCACGGGCAGCTACAGCCAGGCAAAAAAATAAAGTCCCATTAAATGCTAAATATTTATTTCGGTATGAAGTCTTTTCAATGAATAGGGTACACCCCACTCATAATTAACCACGATTTAAGGGAGCAATGAATGTAAAATTAAGTCAACTGCAGAGTAGTGGATGGGGTTCTCCCAGCATTAGTTAACGGTACTGTTAGCATAGTGGGGGTTTTTCTACTAACTGTGACTTCAAATCATAAATCTTGATCATGAAGTTCCACCCCCATAACGGTAAGTGTGTAAGCTCCCTCAGCCTTTCCTCATCAGGGAGATGTTCTACTCCCTTCGTCGTCTTTGTGGCTCTGCACTGGACTCTCTCAAGCAGCTCTGTCTCCTTCTGGAACTGAGAGGCCCGGGACCGGACACAAGATTCCAGATGTGGTCTCACCAGGGCAGAAGAGAAGGAGAGGAGAACCTCTTTCGATCTACTAACCATCCCACTTCTAACCCACCCCAGGATGCCATTGGCCTTCTTGGCCACAAGGGTCCACTGCTGGCTCATGGTCATCCTGCTCTCCACCAGGACAACACAACAAACAATTGTATTGTTTCATTTTACCTAGGTTTTACCTTGATCCCCACTTGAACTTTCCTCTGAACTAATTTTGTGTTTCCAAAATACAGTCCCAACTGCTAGACTTAATGGAGCCTGATGCTTTACAGAAGGTACTTGAAATGTCCCCAAAAAGTGAATGGGATTTATGCCAAAGCTGAACACACTTAGAATCCAACATGGAAAATCTACATCCTTGAGTCTTCAAGTCATCCATGGATGGATTTTTTTGAAGACTCTCATTTAATTTAAGATGTAGCAAGTGCTTGAAATAATTACAAAATTAATAAGAACTAATTATTAGAATTATAAATTATAATACACACTATCTAGAGATAGGATAAGGAAAACTGTTTTAAGCTAAAAGAGGGGAGATTTAGACTAGATCTTAAGAAAAAATTCCTCCCTGTGTGTGAGGGTGCTTAGGCACTGGAACAGGCTGCCCAGGGAGGTTGTGGCTGCTCCATCCCTGGAAGTGGTCAAGGCCAGGTTGGATGGGGCTCTGGGCAACCCGGTCTGGTGAGAGGTGTAGCTGCCTATGGCAGGGGGGCTGGAACTAGATGATTGTTAAGGTTGCTTCCAACCTAAACTATCCTATGAATCTATGATTATTCCATTAGACAGTCTGAAAACTGTTGTGTTACATCCAGCCTCCAAGTTCAAATGCCTAGATAGTGAAGAAGAGTTCAAAATAAGATTGAGAGAGGAAGGACATTGAACTTAGGTACTCCTCCTTATTATTCTATTTTGAAATAAAGTAACTTATTACTAAAATTGAAATATATCCTTGTCAGCAATTATGGTTTTCTTTAACAAAAACCCCAAGCAATGTAAACAAACAAACCAAAATTGCTGAGGCTGTGTTGTTTAGCCTGGTACTTAACTGATGAAAGACAGGTTTTCAAATCTCTGCCCTTGGCTTCACCACGCTGGGTCGCTAAACCCTTCCCTGAGTAATGATCCTGAATATCCTGACAAGGTAAATCAACCTAGAAGGCTGTGAGGATCAGCTGTATTGTCAAGTAGCTCAGAGATCAAGTTCATGTTCACAAGCCACAGAAAATGCAGTCAGCTGCTTAGCCTAGAAACTGCCTGCAGGAATAGCCAGCACTTGAAAAACCCCCAAGTACAATACCACAAACTCCTTTACAGAAGAAGGGTCTCTCGAAAATTCTGATTTTAAAGAGACTGTTTTCATTGTATTACATCTAATAATGTAACAATGAACAATGTTACATTTAACAATGTAACATGAAACAATGCAGATGTTATTGATGTTTGAAATGTTATTATTTATCATCGATGGGCATCTTCTGTGTGGAACAAGAAATTCAGTACATCACCATGTCAAGGATTTGATTGCTATACGCTGCAATCAACACACAATGCTTTTTCTAAAGATTAATGTCTGAGTTTTCAGTATCAGTATCTCCTGAAAATCTATGGGATCACAAATACCATGCAACTTTCATTTATTATAATGAGTTATAATACAATTATAATTCAAAGAGTTGCTTTCTTTATTGGATGTTTAGGTTCATGTTGTATTACTTAAGCAGCTTCTACTAAAAACATTAGCTGAACCCCTCCCCAAACCCCCCCAACATGTTAAATACGATGCTATTTAAAATTTCTATCAAACCCTCTTGCCTTTTCCTATCTTAAAATTCTCTTTCATGGGCTGGATCATCTAAGCAAGGTTAGAAAAACATCTTCCATCCCAAAGTTTGCCAAAGGAAAGCACCAGTGAAGGAGCAGGACCCTGCAACCACCGTTCATATTTGAATGCAATGCTAATCTGTCTATACACGTTTCCATTAGTCATATGAAAAAGGCATTTTGCCTGCACAGCTATTTAAACATGAGCTCAAAAAGCACGTTGTCTCTTTTTCAGGTGCTTTAAAGAGCGTGTTAGAGTATCACTGACACACATCAGACAGCGTGCGCTGTAATTTTCCTGTTCCTTCCTTAAGTTAATGCGCTCATAACATGTATTTTCCAGAGTGGTTTTAATTCTGCAGGTTATTTTTATCTCCAATATTGGTATTCTATTAAAAAAATACATGCATTACCTATATGTATGATATCATTGCTCTCCGTATACTCCTACTAGAAAAAATAATATTCCAGGTGCACTGTGTACATCAAATGTACATCAGATGCACCAAATTTTCAGTAGGTTACTCTGCTGCTGATCCAGATTTGAAGCAGCCCCATCACTTCAGTCCTGATCCCTCTTTTTAGTCCTTCTATATTGATCAGGTGGTAAAAAGCAACCATATATCCGACTTAAAGCAGTGAATTTGTTACTTCCCATAAGAGACAGGCTGTAAAAACCTACGTGGCACAGAGCTGGTACAACAACACTCCCACACAGACCATACTGGCAAGTTCTGGCTGAGATTCTCCTTCTCTGGAGATGTTTAAAACCCGCCTGGACATGTTCCTGTGTGTCTGGATCTAGGTGATCCTGCTGTGGCAGGGGGATTGGACTGGATGATCTTTCGAGGTCCCTTCCAATCCCTAATGTTCTGTGATTCTGTGTCTGGCTTTGGTTGATGCCAAAGGTTAAAACTGATATCATCCATAAGAAGAGCAAGTAAAGAAAGATGTTTTGCTTTGATATTTCTACCACTCTGGCAGCAATTACTGAAGAACTGGCATTAGAGGACAGTGAGAATCATAAGGTGGGTTCCAGGTTGCCACACTTGTCACTGTCGTCTCTGCGACATCAACTCTATCACAACACTGCTTTGAGATAAAATCATAGAGAATCATAGAGTGGCCAGGGTTGGAAGGGACTTTCAAGATCATCAGTTGCAACTCCCCTGCATAGGCAGGGACACCTTCACTAGATCAGGTTACTCAGGATCCCATCCAACCTGGCCTTCAACACTTCCAGGGATGGGGATGTTAATACCTACTGAAATTCAGGCAGAAGATATTAGAATAGTAGGAGGATATTACAAGTGTAGAAATCTTGCAAGATGACCAATTCATCCACAGAAGAGTTTACAACAACATTAGTCATCCTGGCTTGTTATTTGTCAAATTCTTAACAACTGTAAAGTGTTCAGAGCTGATTGCAATAATAATGTGCCCTTTGTGAATTAAAATAAAGGACTCCAGTCAATATGTGAAACAGAAGCAATATCACACTTTTCTTTTTCCTAGTCATTGAACAACTAAGGGAAACAAAGACTGGTATCATGGAACTAAGTGGCACCTCAATCAGTTTATCTGTCCTTAAGTGCTTTGCATTCCAGAGAAATCAGCTGTAAGAACTTTTCACAATTCAGTTATTGACCTCCCTACATCTGTTGCCAACACGGAAACAGACTATGGAGCTGCTGACTCAAAAAGCTGACAATTCCTCTTGAGCAACAAGGCAAACAGTTGTTTGTGGTGCAATACCTGGACATCTATACAGCTTTCTTGCCTGCGCAATATCTCCTTTACTTAGACGAGTACGCTGGCCAATGGCAGGTCGTATACCATTGTCATCACGGGAAGGGAGAATGGTGTCCAGAAACATGCCCCTAAAAAAAATAAACATAAAAATAGACCCCAAAACCTCCTGTCAGGTTTCTGTCCTAAAACTGAGTTTTGTGAATGGTTGTATTTATTTTTTTTTAAATCTGAAAACTAATGTTTGGCATAAAGAAGAGGGTAAAATGAGAGTTTTAAATACAGAAAACACTCCACTGAAATTCCTCGGTTTGGCAAACTTTATACAAGGATATCAAAAAGGAATCTCCTTTCAGTACATCAATTAACATCAACTTCTGTAGACACTAGGAGGGAAATGTCTTACTACTATTAAGTCAACACAGGAAAAAGGCACTGCTGCTAGGTTCCTGCTATACTTTTTAAATAATATTATAGAATTATATAAAATTGATAAACTAGGCCCTATCACAAAATTTTTCATCACAGAGTTTCTTCTTTTCTTTTTAAGGGAAGTCTTAAAGCCCAACTTAACGTGTAAGTGCACCTTCTGCCAGGTGTTATAACAGACCTAACTCTACTCTAGCCTTTACCATGATTTGATAATCATGTCAATAAATAAAATATATCAACATACCCTATGTGACTTTAATAACATTTACCCTACATAAATAGACGTAATAGAGAAGCACACTTGTTCCTAATGTGCAGCTCTGTTTAAAAAATTCCCGAACTTTAAATACTATCAAAAATATTTTGGTAGCCTCAAATAAATTTTAAGAGAGTAAGGTAAAAAAAAACTAAACTGAGTTCTATTATCGTGTTGCAGATATTGAAAACTCCCTCAACTCCATAAAATGGAAGCTCACAGATGAGTATTTTTCTGTATTCTCTCATTTTTTAATACTTACTGGTGTGTTTCAGGGCATTTATTGAAAAGTAAACCCAGTATTTTCGAGCATAATGTAGGCTGAAGTATGAGTGAACAGTAAGGATTTTTGTTGTTAGGAAAACTGTTCATAAATACAAACAAATAGAGATATTGATTACAAATAAGATAAAATATTACGTTATAATAAACTAACAACTCTGAGTGCTGCAGGTACGCACTGCTCTCTTTATCTAGTTGCATTTATTGCGGAATCACTAGGGATTTTGCACAAGTAACTACCCTAAACAGTGAAACTAACTACTTAGGGTATTGCTATAAATAAGGCACATTATTATCTCCAAAGAGTGTCTTTATCTATAAATCATCATTTTATTTTCCACTAGGTTTTAGTACAACCTGAAAGTAATGCTGTTCGTATTTTGAAAGAGGTGAAGGCAATCCTCCCTTAGCACTTTAATTAGGGAATAAACAGTTTTTATACAGCATCAGCAGCACTGACAATGACTAAAACCCTACCAAGTTTTCTGATGCCAACCGCTTATCTGGGTGGGTAAAGTCTAAAAAACAGCTGGCAAGAAGCCACACTGAGCATGATTCATGCCTTCAAGATAAATATCAAATCAATAGGTGATCTCAAAAGTTCGCTGGTTGTTTTTGCACAGTATGAAGTCACAAAGTTGTATCTTGGGGCAGGGCATGCATGCTCATGGCAGTATCACGTCTTGCCAGCTTGGAAAGCGGTGAGATCAGGGCCCACAAATCAAATTCTCTGCTGCTGTCATTGCCCTAGGACTCGGGGTGGGAGGAGGTTCCAGCTTGTTAAAGAACTATTTTATGTAGTTCTTATAATTAATTAATGTAAAGGTATCTCTAAGTGGACTAGGCAACACAACAAGTACCTGCTTCATGTGGCTCATGACCATGGTCCTGAAGAAGTGCTATTATGTGCACGCAGCACAAAGCACGTCCTTCGGTGGGATTTAATCTGAAGAAATTAGATTAATTTCTAGGCTGCAGGGAGACCCTATTGCTGTCTACAACTATCTGAAAGAGTAGAAAGGAGTTGGTCACTTCTCCCAAGTAACAAGTGACAGGACAAGAGGAAATGGCCTCAAGTTATGCCATGGGAGGTTTAGGTTGGACAGTAGGAAAACCTCCTTTGTGGAAAGGGTCATCAAGCCTTGGAACAGGCTGCTCAGAGAGGGGGTTGAATAACAATCCCAGGATGTGTTGAAAATTTGCGTAGATCTGGAGCTTAGGGACTGGGTTTAGCAGCGGCCTTGGGACAGCTGGGTTAATGGTTGGGCTCAATGATCTTAAAGGTCTTTTTCAACTTAAATATTCTATGATTCAATGATCTTTTTAAAATAATATTTATAATTAAGGAGAACAAGCTTTAGAAACTTGCAAAGGCTGCTGTGGTTTGTAATTGTTTAGGATTTATTTCAGTCTCAGATTGCCTAGTATTTTTGGCTTAAAATGCATGGCTGGACAACAGAAAAAAGGGCTAAATGCAACACTTTTCAAACCAGCATTGTTTTGCTGCTATTTTTTTGAGATTTCTTTTATTTTACACTACACTGGTATTTTCAGAGACTTATTAGATGAACTATGACTTGGTATGAAACACAAAAGTGTGTGAAACACTCCTTTGCTTACTCTCCAGAGTAGGGCTAGCCTATGGGAAAAGCTCATTGCACTGCTCCTCACAGTGACAAAGAATTTGAGAGCAAGCCCATCGTGAGTTGCTGTGGTGTTGGGAATGGGTCTGCTTGCAAGTGGCCAGAGAAAACCCAGCAGAACTCTTTATTACGCAGTTCTGATGACAGTGCAAACAGTAAAGAGGCTGCAGCCTGTTATAAAAGGCTGATCACAGTCCTTAGCAAAGGATGTGGTAGCCTTTGCTAATACCATGACATGCTCTACCTACAGAATTCAGAGTTATTCGAACACTATGCATCAAAGGAGAAGATGTTACACATAAAATTCCTATTCCTAATTCTCATTTGTATTTTCTAAACTGAATTTTTTGTGGAGCCTATAAGACAGAATTATATCAAATAACATTTCCAGATGATCTTGTCTTAAAAACTAAACAACTGAAGCAAGATCAAAAGCTGCTTTGAAACTGAACAGAAAAGAAACGTGTTTAAAAATGTAATTAAATTACCCTGACTTAAAATAAACAACTGTGCTTTGACTGCTGGAAGATTACTACCAGAAGGGACATTTTAAGCAATTTTAGAATACTTAAACAAACATAGTTCTTAGCATTTACACAGAGGAATAGAATTAAAAGTCAAAAGGTATAACCTGAGACTCCAACCTTGAGAAGGTGTTCCTGGCATAGTGCATAATGCTGTCAAAGTCGTACGGTTCCCCTAGGGAGTTCACCTCTCCAGGCTCCATCTTCAAGAAGTTGTATTCCTGACCTAAAAATGACGGAGGATAAGAGTTTCTTGAATATCTTTTTGTGACAATGCTGTTCTTGTAAATAATAATATGCTTTTTTGTCATGTTAATACTTTGGTGGAGATAAAAAGCAAATGGGAAAGGATAAACAAGGAGGATCCTAACCTAGTCATTCATGGACATTTATAAATCTTAGTCATCTGGGACTCACTGTGTGAAGAGGGCAGACACAGCTTCTGAGGTGCACATCAATTTCACGTATCTGACATTTAGAAAGACTGTTCTCATCCTGCTCTGACAGGGGGATTGGACTAGATGATCTTTCAAGGTCCCTTCCAATCCCTAATGTCTTGTGATTCTGTGATTCAGAAAAACTACACAGAGGCCCCACAGATTATGGGGCACTTCATCATTCATTGTATAACATTCATCAAACCAGTGGTGTTTTGGGGTACATTCAGCAAATCAGTGGGGTCCTGTGACCAGCAGGTTGAGGGAGGATTTTCTCCCCATCTCCTACACCCTAGTGAGGCCATATCTGGAGTACTGTGTCCAGTTCTGGGCTCCCCACTTCAAGAAGGATAAGGAACTACTGGAAAGAGTCCAGCAGAGGGCTACAAAGATAATGAGGGGAATGAAGCATCTGTCTTAAGAGAAAAGGTTGAGATCTGGACCTGTTTAGCCTAAAGGGGTCTAAGAGAGGATCTTATCTATAGGGCAGTTGTCAAGACAGCAGAGCCAGATTCTTCTCAGTGGAGCTACAAGGGGCAATGAGCACAAACTGGAACACAGGAACACAGGAAGTTCCCCCTGAACATAAGAAAAAACTTCATTACTTAGAGAGCTGTAGAGCACTGGAACAGGCTGTCCAGAGAGACTGCAGATTCCCCTCTAGTGACATTCAAAGTCTGCCTGGATGCCATCCTGTAGCACCTGCTCAAGGTGATCCTGCTTTAGCAGGGGTGTTGGTCCCTTCCAATCCCTAACATTTTGTGATTTCACATAGAAATCATAAAACTTTGGGGGAACTAAGAACCAAACCAGCAAAAAAGTCATTTTGACAGCAGACCCTGGAAGAACCCTTCTCAGTGCACACTCATGAGACCAGATACTAAAGAAACTCTTCTTCTGCAAAGGCTACTCTCTGAGCCCCCATGGCATACAACAACTACAGGCCTGCTTTCAATAGCCAGATGTTGCAACTTAACAAAGGCAGAATAATTATGGAATCACAGAATCATTAGGGTTGGAAGACACCTCCTAGATCATCCAGTCCAACCATCAACCCAATCCCACCCTGCCCACTCATTCGTATTTTATTCATATTCATTTATGAATCAGTACGAGATGAGTCTAGCTAAGAGGAGCAGTAAGCATAGTAAGCATAAACATTTAATCCTGCTATTCAGTTCATTCATGCTATTCATTGCTTAGTTTTAAGAGAGTTGAGCAGATAAATACCAAAACCAAATGGATTTCATTTTTCTGAAACACTTGTCAAAATATCTCACCTGGCTGGATGTTTTCTCTAATGATGGTGACATGGTCGTCACGGTCTGGCCGGGTATGTTCATGCCAAAAACCTATCACATGACCCAACTCATGGACAACTATACCAAATTTATCACAGTTCTTGCCAATAGATATAGCCTGAGGCCCATTTCCCCTTCGCCCCACGTAAGAACAGCACCTGTAATTAAAACACAAACACAGATGAAAGTTTTCATGCGTTATCTCTACAAACCATAAGGAGATTCAGTTGAAGCATGAGAAAATCTCAAATAAAATAATCAGAACAGTGCACTGCCATCTCACAAACTCTAGATGTAGTGCAAGAACAGCTTATTACTCAGAATATCTAATAAAAGACATATAAATGGGCTTTTTTGGGTTGTTTTTATTCATGGTCTTCTTAGAAGATGCATTCTATGATCAAAAGAATTAACACTTGTGGTCTGACAATGACACAGAAACTTCTGTTCTCCAAAAGAATCAATAAAGTTGACTAGAAGTACCTTTTCACCCATAGATATCATTGCTTTCCTGCCTGTGTACACTCAGACAGAAGCAGAAACAGTAAGTAAAGGCAAGGTTCCTTCTGCCAGACTTCTCCTCTGTGTCTTGACAGCACTCATCATGCTCTTGGTCACTTAGTTCTGACAAGCTTGCTTTATTTTGAGTTGAAAAGCCACCCCCTACTTCACTAGTTCAACCTATTAAGGGATGCAGAAATGATGCAAATGAAATATCCTTCAAAGCCTTTAAAATTTAAATTCACATCATAAAGATTTAATTTGAAATAAACAATTAACCTAAAATGAAATTTAAATCCTATCCTTTTAATCCTCTAGAAGAGTCACTTATGCATTTGAAAACAGAGAACGAAGACATTCTGAATGAGATGGGATCATGGGATGCCGCTGTGCAATGCCTGCTTCATTTTCTGTTTCTCAAGCTATGGGATACGGTTATGTGAAGCATCAACACATTAGGAACACATTGTGATCTGTACAAACTGTTTTGTTTCCCCTGTTTCCTTGTAACAAGAACCTTAGTCAAAATGCCATATTTTCAGAAGAAAAACCCAAACAACCCCCTAAAAAACTGCTTTCATAGAATCATAGAATGTGTTGAGTTGGAAGGGACCTCCAAAGGACATCTAGGTCAACCCCCACTACAACAGGCAGGGACATCTTGAACTAGAGTGCCTGGAGCCCCATCCAGCCTGACCTTGAATGGCTCCAGGGATGAAGCCTCCACCACCTCTCTAGGCAGCCTGTTCCAGGGATCTGCCACCCTCAGATTCAAGAACATTTTCCTTCCTGTTCCACTGCACTTCCATGATTCCAACGTAAACTTACAGAGCAGAGATGCCTTTTTCAGCCTTTATACTTGCAGCATTTATCCGAAATGCCTGCTTTCTGGTTAGAAAGAAACGCTACCGTTCCACACCATAGCAAAAGAAAACCAAGAATTTTCTTCCATTCTCTTTTCCTTTTTGCTGTGTATTTCAGTCTCTATAAACCACATTAACGCTAAATTACTTCTTGCTGTATGGAACTGGTACTGTAAACACCAATATACCCAATATTAATGGAGAAACTACCCTAAGGTGTGCCCTACAAACACAGCATAGGTGGTAAAAAGGAACAGATAGCAGCAATAAGATTAGAATTTACAGCTGTTACACCATTTTATCTCATGATTCCATGATGGATTTCGCCCTTGAACCTGTCATGCTGACACACTCTTGCTTAATCTATCTTACAAAGCGCATGTCTGCAGAATAAATACTGTGGTGAATATGTAAACATAATCAAAGCACCAGGGATGCCTGCTATATCAGTTTTACCCAGGCTTTTATCTTTCACTGGTCACTCAACCATCTAGATATGTTTCTATTGCACAATAAGGAAATTACCACAGTCCATATACTCTTACTCACACTCTGGGAAGAAATCTGTTTGGATCCTTAAGAAGATTTTGTGCTTCCTCATTTTTTTGTTGGTTTCCCAGGCCCCAGACTTGAAATTTTTTTAGAAAACATTGTTCAATAACTTTGAACTGTTTGATTTAAGGACTAAGATCCATGGCAATCTACAGGAAACCGCAGTAGAAACCACAAGAACTACTGAGAGAAAGTAAGGGAACTTAATGAGGTAGGCATTCCTCCGTAGGCTAAGGTCACAGACATCATATGGACTAGATGATCCTTGAGGTCCCTTCCAACGTGGTATTCTATGAATCTATGAATCATTATAGTAATTATGCTACAACAAACTTAACCTCTGCAAAGAGATAAAAAGCACTGATGATGCCTGATGGCTGTTTTAGAATGGGAAAAAGCATCAAATGCATCTGACCTGTGAAAATCAGCATCAAAGACTACTAAATATAGAAAAAAATCCACTAATTCTTGCATAATTCCTGTTGGAAGGGCCAACATGATGTCTCCAGTTTGACTTTCTGCTCAAAGCAAGGTCAGATATGAAGTCAGACCAGGGTAGCTCAGGTCTTTATCCAGTCCAGTCTTGAAAACCTCCAAGAGACAGCCATCCCCTCCAGTGCTTGGCTGTCCACACTGCAGCAAATGTATTCCTTATACCCAGCCTTTCTTTGGTTCATGCCTGTTCTCCCACCAAGAACCAGAAGAGCCTCTCTCTCAAATCTCACCAAACTTCTCATAGGAACTGGGGATGTTTCTAGGTCCCCTCGAACCCAGTTTGGTGCTGAAGTCCTTCAAGGTTATTGGTATCTTGTACTGAGGTCCCACAACAGGATGTGTACTATGCAACTATTTGTAATCTAGCAGTACTCATGAGTAGAAGGATGACCCCTTCCACCAATTGTGGCAGCCCCAGATGCTGTTGGCTGCTTTGGCTGCCAGGGCCCATGATCAGTTTTTGCCCAGCTCACCGTCACATGGCCTCTGCAGAGCTGGTCCCTGACCTAGCAATGCCCCATCTATATCTCTTGCTCTTCCTCTGCAGATAAAGGGAATAAAAATTTGCCCTTGTTGAAAACTTTGTAAGGTCCCTAAATGTTAGTTCCTCTAGCCTACCTCAACCAGAGAATCACAGAATCATCAAGACTGGGAAAGACCTTCAGGACCATCAAGTCCAACTGTCCATCCTACAACCCACATCTCCTGAAACATCATGTCTGCTTGTTTTGTGAACCCCTTCAGGGATGCTGCCTCCACTCCTACATGCTCCAAGGCCTCCCCACTCTTTCTGGGAAGAAAACTTTCCTAATATACATCTGAAGTCCTTCTAGCAGCTTTACCATCAAGCCTATCATCTGGTGCCCCCCAACTTGGTCTCATCCACAGACCTGAGGAGAGCACATGCCATTGTCTCTTGGTGGGTCATGGACTGAGATGTTCAGAAGGATTTGTTCAAGCACAGGCCCTGCAATACTGCACTTTTACAGTCTAAGCCATTAACCACAACCCTCCAAGCACAACCACACAACCAGTTTTTAACCCATCCAGCTTTCTATTCATGTGTAATCCTGCAAAATACACCTTGGAGATTCAACATGTTTAAACAAACTTGTTTAAATACTGGAATTTAATTTGCAATTAGAAAACAGTGTGATTTGAATACAACACGTGCTGGCCATGCAAGAGATTGATGGGAATACAAATAGTATAATATAATAATTTATTATAATCATATTAATTTAAAAGTAATATCATACATATAAAGGTATTATTTATAGATTACACTGATAAGTCATTTATATTACTAAATGGGCTATTATTTATAGCTTAAATCAGTAGGTTATTAAAACTGTAGGTTACAGAACCTACTCAACCTATAGAACCTATAGCATCACAGAACATTAGGGATTGGAAGGGACCTCAACAGATCATCCAGTCCAATCCCTCTGCCAGAGCAGGATCACCTAGACCAAGTCACACAGGTGGGTTTTAAACGTCTCCAGAGAAAGAGTCTCCACAACCCCCCTGGGCAGCCCCTTCCAAGGCTCTGTCACCCTTATTGGGAAGAAGTTCCTTCTCAGATTGATGTGGAACCTCCTCTGTTCCAGCTCACACCCATTGCCCCTTGTCCTATCATTAGATGACCCTGAGAAGAGCTTGGCTCCATCCTCCTGACACCCACCGTTCACACCTATGCTTCCAGTAGTTTTAACACGCTTCAGGCACATTAAATGCTTCAGTTAACAAAAAAAAAATCTTATAGGATTTTCCTATAGGCTTTAAAAATCCTATAGATATTTAATATAATTTTGCACAGTGACACTTTGGAGATAAATAGAGGAGAAAGTGAAAAAAGAATAAATTATATACAGATAATACCCTGTACGATGTCTCCGTCTCAGTTTTTATCGACACTATTCACAAGAGCAAAAGGGTAAAGCAAAAATTTAATTGCAGTCTTATCCCTTCCTTTTATTTGGACCAGAAAAGGAGTTTTGTCTTTTAAGGTTGTGCACTTGTGTCTTGGAAAAGGTCAGGCAACAGCTGTGCAATGATAG
This sequence comes from Phoeniculus purpureus, assembly GCA_028565055.1. NCBI lineage: Eukaryota > Metazoa > Chordata > Aves > Bucerotiformes > Phoeniculidae > Phoeniculus > Phoeniculus purpureus. Next base: position 1,104,143 of record JAOXOE010000405.1, on the reverse strand, counting down.
CAGAGCAACAAAATGGGTAGTGTAACACATTCAGTTATGGACTATGGACTGATTTTTAGACATTAGCAAAACCATCTTGTGTAGTGACTTTGGGTACTTCAGCTGACAAATTTGTAAGGTGTTTTCTTTTCAGAAGAGTTTAATTAGCTGCAACATATTCCTCTAGGTAGTCTAACAATTAAATCCTAAACCTCAATATATTGGGAATTACTTGGTTCTTAATTCTGGCTTGCTTCTAAAAACAAGTAGCCAAATTGGACTACATGATCTTTCAAGGTCCCTTCCAATCCCTAATGTTCTGTGATTCTGTGAATATGTTAATTCCTTTACACTGGATACTTAACAAATAATCGAGTACCTCCTGGAAACGACAAACAAATTTATTGAGTATCTGTTTAGACACCAAAAAGCCCCCCAGAATTAACCCCATATCTTAAAATAACAGCAGCGCTGCAGACTCATGAGGGGTCATTAGGATTAGAGTGAGTCCAGCACACCAGCCTCATCCAATTAAGCTACAATATTCTGATCACTTCAACGATTGCAGTGGGTAAGGAAAACTAACAAATAAATACATGAATAACTTCTTCAGTACCATGAGTTTGACCCCAGGTGTGTTTGGCAAAAGACCTAGTGCTCTCCGCTGCGCTGTATGAGCACTTGTCATGCCCCTTAAATTGAGCCAACTGGCAGCTTTTAAATCTCCTCATCTCTTTAATCTTTATTGCACCAGACAGCAGTTGGAGACAGTAACTATTTATGAATCTCTAATTCCACTTAATCAGTCTGGCTGATCAGTGATGACAAGCAAAGAGAAACAAATAACAGAGAGAAAGTGAAATGCAATTTCATGGCTACTGTCAAAAATGCTGTTAAATTAATATGAAGGAAGAGAAAATCAGGCAGGGTCAGCGTCAGGCTTCTTTTTTTAAAAGCTGCACTATGACAATATGAATATGCCCACAGACTACATCATCTTGCCATGGCACTGACTGCATGAAGTTGTGGGTGAATGACTGCAGAACTTCACAGTCACACTAGGACTGCACATGATGACTCAGGTTACACAACGCAAGAGAAAGAAGTTCATGAAACTCAGGAACAAAACCTCAGTGAAGAAGCAAATGTTCTTGGTGACAAAACACGTTTCTTGATCACAAATACAACTCATTCCGTATAAAGGAGCTGTGAGCTGGCTTGATGAACTTGCTTATTGTTAGGGATCAATACAACTGCGGTTACTGAAGGTCCTGATGCAGTGCAGTGTGAGGACCTGTTGTGGTGACAGAGCAGCTATTGCTTCTTTATCGGTTCAGTGGAGACTACTGCCCCAGTATTATAGAGAACAGCCAAATGAGTCCATTCTTCAGTTAACAGCTGCCTATGACAGGTTCTTAAATACATAACCTCTCATCCAGATAAGGTTAATGCACTGTGGTTTAGACTACGGCACCTTGGTCACACCCATCCCGCAGGTCACATCACAACCAGCAGAAAAACTCTGTCACAACCGTTGTGGGCAGGAAGAGTGCCAGCTGCTAGCATGAATTACCATCTGAAAGCATGAGTCAGCCCCAGTGCCACAGATTATATAGCACAACCCTGAATTTCTTCTCATTCCACAGACATGATTGAGCACCAATTAATCCTCCTTAAAGCTAAAGAATTCTGCAAACGTCTACCTTGGGCAATGCATTTACCTATTTAACCGACTTTAAGAGTGTCCCTGTAATGTCTGTGTAATAGATGAACAGATTCAACAACACCAAACATTCAGAAGCCGTTCAGTCCACAGTATTTGGGGAAGCACATGGAAGAGATTTTGTTCTCTTGTAGCTTAGTTAGATACCCACACAAGAGGAGTGATTGTAATAAGTCATTTCAAGTTTGTCATTAAAAAGTACTTAAGTCATCTAGTGGAGAACAGAAATTACCACAAAGTCACATCAAAGGCACTCTGAGATGCCGGAACGATACGGCTAATTGTTCTTTTTCTGTTTCGCTATATAAAAAGAAGCTTGATCTTGCAATGTTTATTAAGAGCATGTGACTAGAGGCCATCCCAGTGTGCTGACCCCTTCTTTTTTAGATTTGCATGCAGAGATTTAAACCAACAACGTCTTCAGGCAATTCCTATCTGATAGCAAGAAACATAAAGAGATTCTACTCTGAAGCAGTAGTGCACAAAGAGTGTTTTGAAGCTGTTTAGAGGTTAAAAGCTTCACTTACCCCAGTAAATTAGCTGCAGAAATATTTGCTCTAATAGGTATTATTGCCAATGCACACTGGTTTTGTAGAAAATGGGAGTTACTGAGTGACAACTGGTTGAACAGGAGCCAGCAGGGTGCCCAGGTGGCGTGAAAGGCCAATGGCATTTTGGCTTGGATCAGCAATAATAGTGTGGCCAGCAGGACTAGGGATGTAATTCTCCCCTTGTACTGGGCACTGGAGAGGCCTCCCCTGGAGGACTGGGGGCAGTTCTGGACCCCTCACTTCAAGAAAGAGATGGAGGGACTGGAGTGGGTCCAGAGGAGTGACGAGGCTGGGGAAGGGACAGAGGGAAAGTTGATAAGAACAGGCTGAGGGAGCTGGGGCTGTTTAGCCTGGACACTCAGGGGGGACCTTCTCCCTCTCTCCAACTCCCTGAAGGGAGGCTGTAGTCAGGTGGGGGCCAGGTTCTTTTCCCAGGCAATTACTGCCAAGACAAGAGGGCAGGGCCTGAGGCTGTGACAGGGGAGGGTTAGGTCAGATGTTAGGAAGCTCTTCCTCATGGACAGGGTGATCAGACACTGGACTGGACTGCCCAGGGCAGTGGTGGAGTCCCCATCTCCTGGAGGTGTTCAAGGACAGACTGTGGCCCTTACTGCCCTGGTCTGGCTTATGTGGTGATGGTAGGTGCTGGGCTGGGCTGGCTGAGCTCAGAGGTCTTTACTAGCCTCAGTAATCCTGTGTTTCTGTGAAAAACTGACAACTAGTATCTTAACATTGTATTCTTAGTCTCACATCTGCATTTAGTGGGTAATGACTATCAGGACTTAGAAAATTTCAAATGACTAAATTAGTGCTTCAACAGTATCAGAAACAATATTTCAATAACTGTTCTCAAAATCAGGTGAAATAAACAAGATGTGATGACAAATAATTATAGTTTCAGACTGCAACAGATGAAATTGTTCTGATGGGAAGGAGGGGTCCAGCTGTAAAGCTCCTGATATTTTTCCACATAAACTTTCCATAAGCAAAGCAGAGAAACCTGATATCAAGGCAAAGTTTATAAAGCAGATTTGAATAAGAAGTTAAGACAAGGAAGATGCTCTTTCAACTTGCAGTCTGAGGAAAGACTGCTAAACACCATGAGATCCCATCTCTGGAGATATTCGAGGTGAGGCTGGACAAGGCTATGGGCAACCTGATTTAGTTGAGGATGTCCCTGCTCACTGCAGGGGGCTTGGACTAAATCACCTCTAGAGGTCCCTTCCAACCCAGGTCATTCTATGATTCTACAAAGACAAGCCTGGAACTGGTAGCAACTTTAACAGATTGAAATTGCTGTAGACATTTGTATAGGGAGATACAGAATTATTTGGTTTCCTGAAATGCACAAAACACACACCAGGACAGGCGACAGGGACAGTTCTTTTCACAGTCTGATGAAAAGAACTCCAGGCTCTCATTCAGAGTCATGACCCAACTAATCACAATTCAAAGTCTGAGAAACAGAGGCATCAAGCTTAGGTACCTAAGTGGAAGGAGACTCTACAAGATATATGAATTAGCTCTAGCACTGGCTGGATGACTCATCTGGACAAACACACCCTAGTCTTGGATACTCAATTTCAAGAAAGATGGGGGTAATTTGAAAAGAATCTCAAAGAGAACAACAATGTGATCAAACGCTTGGAAAACACAATTTACCAGGAAAGAGTAAATGAATTAGGCATTTTCTAGCCTAAAAAAACCCACCAGAACTGTGGATAGACATAATAGTCTTAAAATACATAATGGATTCCTTCAAAAAAGAAAGAGGAATCATTTATTTCTTCTGGCCCAAGTGAACAGGAAAAGAAGATTTAATTGCAGGAAGAAATACCTGTTCTAGCTATGACCAGAAATACCGCCTCTAATTGCCTCCATTTCTTTAAGACACTGAAGAAATACATTTCTTAGCAGGCTGTCAAGTATTGGTGTTAGCAGGTTCTTATGAACAAGCTGGACACGGATGCATCAGCAGTGACTTATGTACAGCTGTTTCTGTCTCAAGAATACATTAAACATCTTTCCCTTGCAGTCCTGTGGGTCCACACTAACCAGAACTTATCTCTCACGCACTGTGATACATCAACCCTCAACCTTAGGAAGGTCAAGTATCGTGGATGACCAGCTGCTATATTTCAAACGTGCTTTTTTCATCACTGCCCTTCTGGGATGACTTTCCCATGAACTGCTGCAATAAGTAATGCATTACACTCCTTCAAAATAGACTTAATTTTCACAAAGGCTCAGTAACACTTCACTTGCTAGTGTGCTAATGCTGTCATCCGAGACATTTGTAGACACCGACGCTGGAATTCACACATAAATGGCTCTATCTGCTCTCTGTTTCATGAAATGTTTTACATCTTGACTCTATGCCCTTGGGGTAAGGTTTATCACTTTGTTTTTAATTTGAACAGTGCTAAGTACAATGAAGTCTCCCTCCTTTGTGAGTGTTAGCTGCCATGGTACTACAAACAATAATGACACCATGTGCTAACAAACCTACACAGCATGGTGCTGTGGGAAAGGACGGAAACCCGTGTTGGTGCAACTGGCTACGTAGCAGAAAGCGTTTGCAGATGGTTTGGTGTCACTTTTGTCTCAGGTTTTTCCCGTGGAAAATCCTGCATCAGCACTTTATGCTGCTGGTTTCTGTTCACTCTTTCTTATTTATCTGGCTCCTCCTGGAACAGCTTTTGGATTAAGGACGACAAAAAGTACCTTCTGTTCAGCCTTAAGCATCTTGAAGTTGTAGAATTTACTCTTCATGAAGGCATGATCTCTTTTTATACCCCCAAATCTCTTTCTAAAGCACCTGAGACCACTTGTATCTTTCACTCTTAAAAAAAACCTTAAAATTCTTATTGCTTTCTACCTTTGTAAGTGCAAGAAACTATGATTATTTGCTGCTTCCCTTTTATCTTCCAACTGCATGTCAGCAATTCCTGAATCCTGTCTTAGAGGTTGCACTGTTATCCAAAACAATAACCATGATGGGTCAGAGCAGAAAGTTCACTTCATACGATGCTGCTTCTAACAGGAGTCCACAGAAGACTAGGCAGCGCAAGAACAGGAGATCCCATAGAATAAACTCCCTGACTGCAAGGATCTGTGGCCAAGAGCCTTTCAAGGCAAAGGAAAGGTTTAAAATACCTCCCCCCCACCAGCCTTAGTGCTCAGCAGTGACTGAATCACTGGGGTGTTATCAACACCCCTCCAGTTACCACCACAAACACAGCACTGGGAGGTGTCATGGGGAGGAGAAACTCCATCATTCCAGCTAAACCAAATACACATGGAGATAGCTAGCAGTAAGCCTGAAAGACCTTTTAAACACTACATATAAACCTTAAAAGCATGACAGAAACCCAAATACAAGTTTCATGTTGATGTATAGATCATTTTACACAGAAATAGAAAAACATCTAAAACAGGACAGAGGACTAACTTCAGCAAGTTACTGTACCTACGGCTTCCATCAAACCTAAAGCCAAGCACAACACACACGTGATTTAAATGAAGTAACTATCCATTCTCCTTCATTTTCCAGTATAGGTTCACCTATAGAATCATAGAGTTGGAAGGGACCTCCAAAGATCATCTAGGCCAACCCCACCCCTGCAACAAGCAGGACCATCACTCACCAGACCAGGCTGCTCAGAGCCCCATCCAGCCTGACCTTGATTGGCTCCATGGATGGGACCTCCATCATCTCTAATGGCAACCTGTTCCAGGGATCCACCACCCTCAAAATAAAGAGCCTTTTCCTCATGTCTGACCTAAATCTATCATTTTCCAGCTTCAAACCCTTTGACCTAAATCTATCATTTTCCAGCTTCAAACCCTTTGTCTGTTCCCTGCCCTATTGACCAGCTCTTCGCCAGCCTTCTGACAGGCTCCTTTCAGAGACTGGAAGTTCCCCCTGAGCCTTCTCCTCTTCAGGCTTGAACAACCCCATCTCTCTCGGCCTCTAGAGCTGACAAACACAGCCAAACACTGAAAGCACAAGTATATCTATTTATAAACCATACACAAACACTTACCCACATGGTCTATACGTAAATACGATATAACTTTCTTCATCGCTTCGCTCAATGAACGTGACGCACGTGTACTTCTCCCAGTGCCGCATGGCCTGTTTGAACATGGCGCGCTGTGTGCCTGGAAGAGTAAGTGGAGAAGATGGAGTAAGAGATTTTTTTCTAACTGCATCTCATTCCTTAAAATTAGATTTTGATCCTAGCAATAAAGGTCAGGAAGAATAATAGTGTAATTTGTAAAAAAACACCCCCAAACCATCCCCAAAAAACTCACTTCTTTAAACTCAACAAAAAAAACCCCGTAAAAGTTCATAAAACCAGCAAGTTCACAAAAGCAGCAAGTTCCATTCATTCCAGATCCTAAAAACTAAAGGTTATTTCATTCCATCTTGCCATTTTGTGTTATCTTCCAGCAATATTTACCAAGCTTTAGAATTTATTTTTCATTATGAGAAAGGTAAAAATGGTTAAAATCATATGCTTTCATTTAGTTTGTTACCATTACTTCAGGAGACGAAAATCCTAAAGCAAAGGTCACTTTTGGTGCAGTACTATGCAAATACCCAAACTGCACGTTTGGCTGTAGCTGTCAATTTGGAAAAGGTGACTCTGGTTTCTCCACACAGACGTGAATACAATGGGTGACTATTTGTGTATTCTCATACCCAATATTACTGTCCATAATCAATTAGATTTGAAAACATCTATTTTCCCATCCACCTTCAATTTTCTCCCTCTCTTTTTTGTTTGAAATTAGCTCTTACATCCACATTGACATTCATCAATTTCTGTTTTTCAGGAATAACATATTTTCAACTTTTTCTACACTTTTCTGCTAAGAGTTCTACATATTTTGAAGTCAGTCTTTCTTCTCCTATATACCAAGAAGGCCAATGGCATCCTGGACTCGACTAGAAACTGTGTGTCCAGCAGGAGTAGGGAGGTGATTATCCCCCTGTACTCAGCGCTGATGAGGCTGAACCTCGAGTACTGGGCCCAGTTTTGGGCACCTCTGTGCAAGAGAGATATCGAGGTGTGGGAGCAAGTACAGAGGAGGGCAATGAAGCTGGTGGATAAATCTGATGAGGAGAGATGTGGAGAGCTGGGGCTGTTTAGTTTGAGCAAGAGGAGGCTAAGGGAAGACCTCATTGCTCT
>JAOXOE010000405.1:1075850-1096592 GCA_028565055.1 Phoeniculus purpureus | reverse complement strand
TTTGAGGAAGAGGAGGCTGAGGAGAGAGCTCATTGCTCTCTACAAGTATGAAAGGACATTGTAGAGATGTTGGTGCTGGTCTCTTCTCACAGGTCATTAGTGACAGAACCAGCGGGAAGGGCTTCAAGCTTCAACAGGGTAGATTTAGATTGGACATCAGGAAGAAATTACTCTCGGAGAGAGTGGTCAGGCACTGGAATGGGCTGCCCAGGGTGGTGGTTGAGTCCTCATCCCTGGATGTGTTCATAAGTCGCTTAGATATGGTGTTGGGGGATCTGGTTTAGGGGTGAACTTGTAGAGTAGGTTTGATGGTTGGACTCAATGATCCCAAGAGTCTTTTCCAACCAAGATGATTCTATGATACTGTGTGTTCCAAAACCAATCTAGGGAATTCCAAAACCCATTTCAGTTTGAGTGAAATCAGTTTAGCAAACATCTCACACCAGTTATAAACAGCCTGCAGTTATTAAAACAATTTCAAATTGTAAAGAATGTCATGCTATTGTGTTACTTAGCTCATAGGCTCCTAAAAAAACCAAACTGACAACAAGAAATGTTATGCAAAGACAATACAATCTGGATTTCTTTAGCTTAAAGGGTTGGACTAGATGATTCTCAAGGTCACTGCCAACCTGGGATATGTCAAAAAGATCCTTCTCTTTCTAAAACATAGATTTTTATTACATAGCTTGCTGTTGGGAACAACTTTTTGAAATATGACTAATCTTTTCAGAACAGATGTAATTCAGGCCTGATCCAACAGAAACCCTTCACTTTCACTTAAAAAAAAAAAGGAGGGAGGATTAAAACCATCTGAAGCTCAAGGCTTACCTGTGAAATTTCCACCTATTACGTACGGAATGACGCCCCCAGGCCATATTCTTTCTGTTCGGGATGTGGCAGCTCTGGGAAATCGGTTTTTCTCATTTTTCCCTGAGAATTTTGCAGTAGTTCTTCCTTTAGCTGTAGTATTTTGCTCAAAGCCTGTAATGATAATTAAAACACTGAATGAGATCACACACATAAGAAGAGAACAACTCTTTTCCAGCAGGTCAGATTATTTCTTTATGTTCTTTAAAATTAGGATATTTCTGTTACACAACACTATCATTACTTTGCTTCTTGAGAAATATTTGAAATTAATAGTCTAAACCTGCATTTCTTACATTGATCTGCAGTGAAAATTTGCATGTGTATTTACCAGCTTTGAACACACACTGCACAATGTCACCTAGATTTTCTCGTGTAAGAGTTAAAAACTGAATTAGAACATAAATCAAAAAATACATTAAAAAACTTTTCAAATCTAAAAAAAAATAAAAAAATCTAAAAAATTACAAAAAATGTAAAAATTACAAAACTCTAAAATATCCAGGACCCAACATCACCACAGCAGCCAGACCAGGGCACTAAAGGACACAACCAGACTGTCCTTCAACACCTCCAGGCATGGGGGCTCCACCACTGCCCTGGGAAGTCCAGTCCAGGCTCTGATCACCCTTTCTGTGAGGAAGGGCTTCCTGACATCCAACCTAACCCTCCCCTGTCACAGCTTCAGGTCCTGCCCTCTCATCTGATCACTAGTCCTGCTGTTACCCTTCCTATGCAGTCAATCACATCACGTGTTTATACAGATGTTTCACCATACAAAATTCTTTTTATTGAGAATAAAAGTAGAAGGAATTGATGGCAAATGACAGTCAGAGAGCTTCATTGGTGAAATATTAAAATTACAATTCTCTTACAAAGAGTAAAGATTTTATGTCACAGCACATTTGCAAGGGCAGCTACTGTGCTCTGGTTAAATGCACTGATGCTTTTAGTCATAACACAGTTACGATTACAGTGGAGTTCCACATCTTTTCCTTTCAGAGGCTAAGGCTTCCTGACATTAAATTGCCGTCTCCTTGCATTAAATACGGTGAACAAACTCAACCAGTACTAATGGGGATTCCACTTACATAACCTGCTCAATTCAGCCAGGTCCATGCTGACAAGAGAATGATTATTATAGAAATGTGCTTGCTCAGTGTAATACACTGTGAATGATTCAAACAGCGTATTGCACTGAATCATCAGAATGCCTCAATGAAATCAAGTCAAATAAAAAGTCCATAAAATTAGGAGCTATGTGGCACAGTCCACCCATTCTGAAAAGGCAAGAAAGGTGTTGAGGTGCTGCAATGGGTCCAGAGGAGCAACGAGGCTGGGTAGGGACTACAGAGGAAGTCTGATGAGGAGAGGCTGAGGGAGCTGGGGGTGTTTATCCTGGAGTAGATTCAGGGGGGACCTTCTCCCTCTCCAGCATCCTGAAGGGAGGTTGTAGTCAGGTGGGGGTAAGGCTCTTCGCGAAGGCAACTAGTGCCAGGATGAGAGGGCAGAGCCTGAAGCTGTGCCAGGGGAGGGTTAGGTTGGATGTTAGGAAGCCCTTCCTCATGGGAAGTGATCAGAGCCTGGACTGGACTGCCCAGGGCAGTGGTAGAGTCCCCATCCTTGGAGGTGTTGAAGGACAGCCTGGCTGTGGCCCTTAGTGTCCTGGTTTGGTTGGTGTGGTGATGTTAGGTCATGGGTTTGGCTGGATGATCTTAGAGGTCTTTTCCAGCCTTAGTAATTCTGTGATCCTGTGACATTGTATGGAGATCAGTTGAACTGGTAACTGTGAAAAAGCTAAGGACATTTTAATATGAAATTTCAAATTTTATCTTCCAGATTTGATGCTGGAAGTCGACCACTAAGAAAAAGCAAAGAAAAGCTACTTTCTTCATTACTGTTCTTGTACTATTTATTTTAAAGTTTGTTTATGCCAATGGTAACACAGAAAGGCTTTCAAGTATTAAAAGGACTATCACCATTAATGTTAGTGGTACATTATCACATCAGGCAATCTGCTAATTTAAACAGTGAAAATACCAGAGCCAAATCTTCTTATCCTGTCTATAAGCTGGTAGAGGGCACCTCGTTTTTTTGACATTCCATGCTCTCCAAAGCCACCTTTAAAAGAGAAGAAACAAAAAGGAATTTTACCGAAGGTTAAAAGCATGGAGATTTACACCTCGAGAGAATAGAAAATACCCTGTAAAAACAGCAGTGAATGTTAAGAGAAGTCTGACATTCTTTGACGACTTACATACAAATTCTTCAAGCATTCAGGACAATGCAATCAAAACACATTTTTCACTGAAATGAAGTCTAATATGCATTCCAGAATGTAAGCCAACACGTCTTTGTTATTCACACAAGCCGTGACAATTACATCATCTAATGATTATTTAGAGCTTTTTTTTCTTCCTGGTGACCTTGACGTGCTCAGAGCCCTACTGATTGACAGCTAAAAGCCTCACAGAAATTTCCTGAATGGATGCCATAATCGTCTCATTTCGAGGGAGAGGAAAGAGGGGCAACCAAACACCCAGGGTTTCATCAGGAAAAAAAAAACCACCAAAACTTTTGTGATCTTAATATTGCTGATCTTACTGTGAACACTTGGGTTTCTCTGTCAGGACACAGACAGACTCTAAAGGCTGTGCAAAATCACATGCCAGCGTGTATTGCTGGAAGCACTCGCAGACATATATATCTGTGTGTCATTTTCGCAATCAATGAGCAAGAAAAACTAAGATATTACATCACTGGCTTTCACACTTTCCATGACATTTACAGAAATAACAGTGAATTTCTAGGTTTACTGCAGACTTTTGATGCATCTAACACGTATTTCCTTCACACATCATCCTTTTGTGGTTGCAAGTGCCTTTGAAATATCAGCAACCCAGAAGAAAGGACAGTTTTGAGTCAATAAATTGTTCAGAACGTTCAGTGATTTTCAAGAGCCTGTTGTAGTTTAAAATTTAGTGTCTGTTACGGGACAAGAGTTTTCCAACTACTTATGCAATAGCAAACATTAAAAGATAGACAGCAAAGAACCGTTGAAACCTCCTCAACTGCTCCTAGAAAGACCTTTCCCAACTTCCTATTAAAGGAACTTTATAACTTTTTTTAACTTCCTACAAAAGCTTTCAATATATATGTGCAAAATAGATTTACTAAATATTTAAAAAGCATGCTATATATGAGAAAATGCCATATAAGGGAAACGAGGTTGCGTGGCTGCTCAGTGGAGAGAACAACGCATCTAATTATTTGGATTACACTGTCACATAGCTGCTGGCTCCCTTGAGAAAAATTTCCCAAATTTTTTAAAACATTTTCGATAGATGAGGTAATAGTTCAACACATTCCTTTCCAACAAGTGACCTGGTAGCTATAATATATGAGACAGAGAGAAGAACAATTCCATTCCTTGTATCGATCGTCATTAACATAATTGGGTTTCATGTTAGCACTCATTTCCATGGTAAAAGAAGGCTGAAAATTACAAATACTTAAAAATCCTCAGAAGTGTCAATGGCCACAGATGTAACAAGAAATAAAATACATTATTTACCTAAATAAATTATTAGATTTGAATGATTTATAGAAAAAATCTGGAGCTGTAATTTCTGTGTCAACGCAGCCTGTGTGTTCCGTTCAGTGAAAACTGAAAAACTCTCAAGTAACTAGTCTCTCTCTTGTGTGAGTAACACACAGCATTGCCAAGCCATGGTCCAAAAAGGCTTAAACAAATCTTGATTACTGCATCTTCTCATACTTTATATGATACTTGTGGCAGTTTGGACTCATCATAAATATTATATCAGCTTTCCTGTTGTTTCTGTTTATGGTGATGATGCTGGTTGATTGGAAAAAATGAGAAAGAAAATGACAGAGCCACGACCGCAAAGCTCACAGATTAGGTATCTGACACTGCAAATCCAGGCAGATAATCCTCACCAAAAAGAGTGGTCACATTAAATGAATCAGAGCCTGGGGATTTCTAATTAGTAGTTGCAATGAAAAATGCAACTATTTGCAGTATCACAGAACATTAGGGATTGGAAGGGACCTCCAATGACCATCTAGTCCAACATTCCTGCCACAGCAGGACCACCTAGACCAAGTAGCAGGGGAACATACACCCAAGTATGTAACCTCCTACCTGACGTCACCCTCAGTTTCCAAAGGTAGACAACAAAGAGCTCAGGAATCAAGCCCAGAACTAACTGTCATTGTGTCTAACTAAGGTAAAATATGAGTTCAGTTTTGATTTATGTTCCCTGTGGAGTTGCTACCTGACATCAACCAGTTAGTTGACTTTTTGCAATCGACTCACTTGGAAATTAGAGGGGAAAGCAGCGCACTAGGCTGTGCAGTTTGCAAAAACGCAGGCTGATCTCTGATCACAAAATCATTAACTTTGGCAGAGTTTATTCTCCAAGTAGCACTGACCACTGAAGTTGTATTGACTCCAATACAAAGGCGGAAAAATTTGATCCAAATGCATTAGCAACCCTCAATAGAATCACTCGATACCCTGAACAGGATACGATAATGCACACATCTCAAGTAAGAAAAGAAAATTAAACAATAGAACATTTCATATCATTTTAAACAGTTTAGAAATATTTCTTCTTTCCGTGGCAATTGACCAGAAAACAGAAAAGCAAGGAGAAAAAAGGAAGCAAGCAGGCCAAAGAAATCACTTCACTGCATCCACTTGAAGGGGAAATGGCTGACCTTGCTCTCTGCATTCTGTCAGCAAAACGAGTGCCTGAAATACCTTCAAAGCCAATTAAAACTATTTGTTTCAAGGGGGAGAGGGGGGTAGGGAAAATGCTGACTCTATTTAAACATTTTTAAAGCCAGTCTTGATCTAGGCATGATCAAAGGTGTTCTTGCCTTGACAAAAGAATGGCTTTAAAGAGAGAAAATAAATAGTCAAGTTGTTATAGAAACAGGCTAATCATGACATCTAGCTAGGAAGACTAAAAACATTTTAAAAAATATAAATATTGAAAGGTTAAACTGAAAATTGCTTGTCTAAAAAAAAAAAAATTCTTCCTGACCATTCCTCCTTATTTCCACATGGCAGGAATCATCAAGTTTAGGATGATTCTTGAACATAGCTCAGGAACATCTTGAATATACTTCAGTGAAAAGAAATGTCAATGATGCATTTATACATTTTCTAACAGCATTTTCGAGAGGCATAAGCTACAAGTTTACAAATTCTTAGCTGCACATTTACAAATCAGAGCCTGAAAACATATTTTCAGACATTAGACATCCTTTTAGACATGGGTTATAAGTATGTACTAAGATATCAGATGAGAGTTGTTCTTCAGGCAAGGAAAATACTAGCAAGGACGTCTTGCTCTTGCACTATTTTGAGGCCTCGGTACAAACCTGGATGGGAAGTGCAAAGAGACCAAAAGAAAGGCTTGAAATCCAAAATTCCCAGTCTCACCTCCAGAATTCCATAGAGTGTCTCCATAAGGCACTTAGGATCTGCTACTAGGAACTTTAGCAACACAAGCAAAGCTTCATACTATTTCTTTTTCCACATGCAGAGTGGACTTACACACCCTACCAGCTTCTGCTCTTCAGTTCAAGGTATGTTTAATCAGAGAAGCCCGAATAAATTTGAAATTCTAGCTTTTTTCCTTTATTTCCCTAAAACAAATTTACACTCATTAGTATACAGTAAATGTGTAACGTGTAAATCAGTATTACCCAAAACATATACTGACTTTCTACGTTAAAACAGAGATTGCCTTCTATGCAGAATGAAACAGCAGGAAAAACAAGTTAAAACAAGCTTGGACTACCGTACCTGTGTTATGGCCAAGTCTTTCGTTGGAGTGCTGCGTAAGGTCAATCGTCCTGTCAATTTGAAAGATTTTTAAGTCTTCATCATCTAAGGCAATATCTCCCCAAAAGACAGCTTTAAATAAAAAAGAGCTCGATTTAATTCAAGATGTACTTAGGCATTAAAACCAATTTGAAGACTACAATTCCACGTTAAAACCCTCGGGAAAACATATGACAAGTATATATTTATAGATCACGTATTTGACTACTGTATTTTCACACTAAGAAAGAAAACCGTCTAGAGAAACAGCGAAGACACTGAAATATGTTAACATTCGAACTATGAATTGAAAAACATACTGCTACTGAGAAAACAGCTTACATTTGGTGACATTTTCCTGACAACAAGAATCGTTTGAATTGATTTTTATTATGTTCCAACCGCTTTCTACATTACATTAGCTTTGATCAGAGGGCGAATGTGTTTATCTGTTTTCTGTTAAACTGACTGAAAAGAAGAAAACAAACCACCTTTTTTTCATTTTCCTCCTGGATTATTGTTAAGGTTTTCGTTTCTATTTAATCTTGCTATGAGGATTCCTTCCAAATATGTTGCTACAGTCTCTTCTTCTAAAACTTTCTTGGCCTTTTTGCTGGGTTCTGCTTCTCTCTTCCTGTTCTCTTTCAGGGTCTCTCAGGTTTATTCTCTTCAGGTCTTGCATAGTTAACTCACCTTCCCATCACAACTCAACGAACCAAGGTATAGGCTCACTAGGATCTATAAGCTCAGTCTTTCATCTCTGCCTATGTTGTTGCAGAGGTTTTACCCTGAGATCTTCCCTTTGTCAAAGGAAACTTGTAATTAAAGCTGAAATCAGCAGGTTATATCTCAACTGCTGCTGAAGATAACAGAGCATATACCATCATTAACATGAACTGAAGTGGTTGTTTACTACCTTTATCCAAATTTTAACTAGTCCCTGTCTTCACTGCCTCAGTTAATAGCTCTATTATTTGTCCCCTCAGCTCTATTATTTGTGTTTCTGAGTTATAAATCCATGGGGCTGAAATACAGGGCAGGATGGCTTATTCTGGGATTTAAAATATCCAGAAGCATGTAAGCCTACAAATACAAAATTATCTTCATCAAACTTCCTCCATTATTTGTCCTACAATTGTTAATTTTAACAAATTTTGAAAAGCCATGTTTAGTAAAATCTATTCCTGATTGTTACAAAGATCAGTATGAAAATGAAGTGTAAAATGTAAAGTCAGTGAAGGTTGATAGTGTTTGCCCCTACAGCCCAGCAATGCTGCAGTAGAAAACCTGCTCCACATCGAAAAGTAAGGAGCACCAAGGACAGCTCTAAGAGACTGACACTGTTCGACACCACAACGATGCAGAAACCACGGTCATAACAGGATCTTCTTCTGAAGATTGTAAAGGTTAGGAAGACTCTTCAAATGGTCAGCCTCTCTACATTTGGAAAGCTCGTGAAAACAACCTTAGAGAAACTGCTTCCTAGACTTTCTCAAGCAGAGATGCAAACTGATCAGTAACAGAGTTGGGTTTTTTCCCCCCTGGTTTTTTGAACAGAATTCTGAGGGGAAATTGCACTGCAAAGATACCCGTGAAAGGATTAAGGCATTAGAAGACATTTTAAAAACAAAGCCTAAGATGGTAATGGAACCTCAGGAAGTGACCTTCTAATGCCTGAAAGGAGCTTGGGAAGAAATGGTCTACAGGTCAGGGAACAGTAAGATGGAGGGTCATGTTTTGAAACTGAAAAAGGACAGACTGAGGTCAGATATCAGGAAAAAGTTTTTGAATTAGAGAGTGGTGGACCTCTGGTACAGGCTCTCTAGAGAGGTAGTGGAAGCCCCATCCCTGGAGTCATTCAAAGTCAGGCTGGATGGGGCTCAGGGCAGTCTGATCTAGTCAGAGATGTCCCTGCTTGTTGTGGGGGGGTTGGATTAGGTGACCTTTGGAGGTCCCTTCAACCCAACACATTCTATGATTCTATGAAGTTTACACTTTATCCCCTTCACAGAAGCGGACAAGAAGAGACAACAAATGTATTAGAGTTCACCGCAAGGAAAAATTGAAATCTGAAGAGCTCCTTTAACATTCTTTGATGAGAGAGGGACACCCAGCAGTTTTCAAAATCTGGCCAGTAATTCACGCAGAAAAAGGTGCCAAAAAGTCTGTTGGCACAGGTTCAGATGCTCATCTAAATCCACAGCAGTTCCAATTAGCAGCCACTTCTCTACTGGAGTTCACTGAGAACTTCCTTGCAACAGCACAGCTACATACATTGTAGTCTGCCGCAATGAGTCATTTGGTTCCATACAATCCACTCACAGCTTACACAGCTGCCTCTAACTCTCAATAGAAAATGCAAAAATTTAGAGCTAAATGAGTAAACAAAATTCCAGCCCATTACAAAGAAGACAACGCATGCTACTTTAATTAACCTGATTTTCTGTTCTCACTGTTTTCAAATTAGTTCAGCCTCTCCAGAGTTTTCAGATGGAGTAGAGTTTTCTTTGGAAATCATTAAAATAAGAACAAGACAGGGCAAATAAACAGCAAAAGATCCTTCATGCAACACGAAGGGTAGGCCTGCATGCTTTACCCTTTACCTCTTGCTATCATGGTTCATCACTCATAGCCGCAAGAAACTTGAGCTCACAGTCCTTTCACAAGAAAAGTATTAATTGAGACTGAAGTCAGCTTAACCAAGTGTTTGGTAACTGTTCCAGTCAGCTTTCTACTGAGCTAAACTATCACAGTAAAAGCAAAACTTTATGAACACTAAACAGAACACCAGGGTAGATATTTCCACACCCAAACAAGAAATCAGCTACTTCATTAATTTCACCATTGTTTTACTCATTACTCTCAGGGTTGGAAGCCAAATCCAGCAACTTGTTATAAAGATAAGTCTATTAACAGAAATTAAAGAAAGGGTTTTAAAAGATAGAATAATGTGGGTCAGAGATTTTTTGCCCCATCCCTGCTGCTTTTCCTCCCTCCTTTTCCTGGTATGTGTGAAACCCAACGCATTGCACTCTCAATGCCTTGAAAACCAAATCCCACTCTATTAAGAGAGAGAAAAGGAGGAAGACAAATAACTATAGAAAACTCACTGCTCAGCACTCATCTCAAACAACAGATGAGCTTGGGGAGAGACTCTGCTGTGCAGCCAGCCACAAAAACTCCCAACTACCAAAAGCAATGCAGTTCTGAATTCCCCAATTTCCTTTGGTGAACGGGGTTATGGGATGGGACACCCAGCTGTCTCACTACCCTGGAAACAATATCAGTCTTACAAGCAGATGATCTTTAGTCTGAATCCCACCTGGTTAAGAGTTCAAACAACCACAATCATGCAATATTTTCAAATCCATGCCTGACTATGAAAATACGAGCAAGTGGTTTGCTCTTGATTTACTTGAAAAAGCTCACATAGACACATGTGAAAAGCCATGTAGCATCTCTGACTGTTTCCTTTCACATTCCTCCTTATATGATTGATGCAAGACAGCAAGCTCAAACTGATGCCAATTCTCTTTTTGAAAACACTTGATTCAAAATCCTAAGAGAAAGCCACCATTTTCCTGGAGTAATGTACCATTTCCACTTCTGTCAGAAACTGAAAGGCAAAATGTCAGCAAAGCAAGCGGCTACTGTAAAGACGTTTCTTCACCACTAATCACTGCCTCAGACCAAGTATCAGCAAACCAAACCCACAGAGAAATCACAGAATCACAGAGCATTAGGGATTGGAATGGATCTTTAAAGATCATCCAGTCCAATGCCCCTGCCACAGTAGGACCACCTAGACCAAGTCGCACATGAACATTTAAACCAGGCAGGTTTAAATGTCTCCAGAGAAGGAGACTCCACATCCACTTATCCCTCCTATTAACAACATTTTTTTTTATCATTACTTGGAACTATTTCTAGTTTTCAGACTGCAACAAGAGCCAACAGTTAACATAAAATGAAACATGAGCAGTTATCAAGCACTGTGGAAAGCAAATCACAGCAAGAAAAGACTGGCTCTCTGAAAACTCAGTGATTGCCAAAACCATAGGGCAGTCACAGCTGATTTTTCTTGCCACAACAAATACTGACCTGATTTATATGAAACTACATACAAGTGTCCCATCATTTTCTGGGTTCATCACTACTTTTCCCACTGGGATAACAGTGAAGGAAATATTAGTCCCTATTCCTGAGAAGTCTGCATGTCAGCCCTAGCAGAGACCACTGCCAGACCAAGTATTTATTGACCTTTGACAGAATCACAGAACGCTAGGGATTGGGAGGGACCTCAAAAGATCTAGTCCAATCCCTCTGTCACAGCAGGATCACCTAGACAAATTTGCACTTAGTGATAGCAGACTACAGGTTTTGGCACAGGAAAAGAGGGGTCATGGGGTTTTTTAACAGTCATCTTTAGTCTAGAAGTACACACACAGTGGAGGAAATAAGAGTCTATAATATCACAATATTCATAATTGCTCCAGTTAAATACCCTCAGTATTTCCACTATGATGCTATAATATGTGTCTTCCTTTTATTTCAAAAGCCCATGATTCTGTGAATAGACTTAGGGTCAACATCTATGAATCACAGTATCACAGAACATTAGGGATTGGAAGGGACCTCAAAAGATCATCTAGTCCAATCCTCCTGCCAGAGCAGGACCACCTAGACCAAGTCACATAGGAACATATGCAGGCGGGTTTCAAACATCTCCAGTGAAGGAGATTCCACAGCCCCCCTGGGCAGCCCCTTCCAGTGCTTTGTCACCCTCACTGGGAAGAAGTTGCTTCTCGTATTGATGTGGAATCTCCTATCTTCCAGCTTATACCCATTGCCCCAGGGCTAAGATTTCTTGCAGTAGGAAGAACAGCCTCCATGAGACGAAAATAGCACTCTTAAAGCTAGAAAGAACAAAACTCATGGTTTATTAATTAAGAAGATAAATTATCTGAATTTAATTAATTATATTCATTTCTATACGTAATTGCATAGGGAGGGGATGAAGTCCCCATCCCTGGGGGTATTTAAAGATGGTTTAGATGTGGTGCTGGGAGATCTGGTCTAGTGGTGACCTTCGTAGAGTAGAGTTAGTGGTCAGAGTTGATGATCTCAAGGGACTTTTTCAATTTGAGTGACTCTGTGATTGTATTATTCATTAAACAGAGGGGAAACTAGATAATTTAAGTGCATATAGAAGAATTGAGAAAACCCTTGTTAGAAAGGAATTTGGCAGTATGAGCAAACCCTCTACATAAAACAGCTGTTAGATCTGAAACTGACTATGATCTGCTACAAGGTGTCCCAAAGATGCAAATCTTAGACATTTTCATCTCACCAGTGCCTGTAATTATCTAAAGGAGAAAGTGTGGAGACCAGGCTCTTCTCATTGCAACACAGGAGACTGAATCTGAACATGAGGGAAAACATTTTTACTGTGATGGTGACAGAGCCCTGGCATAGGCTGCCAAGAGAAGTTGTGGAGTCTCCTGCTCTGGAGACTTTCAAAACTCACCTGGATGCAGCCCTGTGTGATCTGACCTAAATGATCCTTATCTGGCAGGGGAGTTGGACTAGATGATTTCCAAAGGCCCTTTCCAACCCCTAATGTTCTCTGATTCAATGATTTCGTGAATAAGAGGTCAATTATACACTAATCCTTTCTTTATTATGTTCTAATGCCAAATGTAAAACATCACATTCATGTTATAGTAGCATCATCTAAAAATCTTCTTCATCATCTTTGGGAAATGAAAAAAAACCGTGTAATTTTCTCACAGACATCAAATCCCAAGTAGGCTAAAGAACTATTTCTAAAATAGAAAATCCTGGAATAATCATTAATTGCAAGCAAAGATTTCTACAGGAAGCCAAATGGCATCAAAAGTACATAATTAAGGGATTATCTGACATTCAGGATCAAGGTTCTCACCATACCTCTTCCAGGAAAGAATTGTTGCTCCATTTGCATTGAAATTTAAACACGGAGAATTCTTACACTCTATATAAATATAGCCCCGTTTAGGCTTCAGAAGTCACTTCCATTATCATCTGCAGCTTCCTATTTTAGATGTTTTTGTCATGAACCTCACTTAAGCGACTCCATCTCAGTTTTTAGCACATCGTTACATGGAATCACAGAATGTTAGGGCTTGGAAGGGACCTCGAAAGATCATCCAGTCCAATCCCCCTGTTCACACAGGAACATGGCCAGGTGGGTTTTAAACATCTCCAGAGAAGGAGACTCCACAACCCCCCTGGGCAGCCTGTTCCAGTGCTCTGTCACCCTCACTGGGAAGAAGTTCCTTCTCATATTCATGTGGAACCTCCTCTGTTTCAGCTCACACCCATTGCCCCTTGTCCTGTCACTGGAAGCCACTGAGCAGAACCTGGCTCCATCCTCTTGATATCCACCCTTTCCATATTTATCTACATTAATGAGGTCACACCTCAGTCTCCTTTTTCCAAGCTCAAAAGACCCAGCTCCCTCAGCCTTTCCTCATCAGACAGATGTTCTACTCCATTATCTTTGTGGCTCTGCGTTGGACTCTCTCAGCAATTTTGTGTCCTTCTGGAACTGAGGGGCCCACAACTGGACACAATATTTCAGATGTGGTCTCACCAGGGTAGAGTGGAGAGGGAGGAGAACTTCTCTCCATCTACTAACCACTTCCCTCCTAATCCAACCCAGGATGCCAGTGGCCTTCTTGGCCACAAGGGCCCATTGCTGGCTCATGGCCATCCTGCTGGTCACCAACACCCCAAGGTCCCTTTCTCCTACACTGCTCTCCAGCAGGTCAGTCCCCAACCTGTACTGCAAAGAGACAAAAAAAAAAAAAAAAAGAATTAAACAGCTCTTAATTCCAGGTGTTTTTGGTAGTATTGCTGTGCTTAATACACAGAGGTCCAAATTACGTTGAACTGTGTTTCCGTCTGTGTATTCAATAGACATTCTATGATGATTTTTGTTATCAGAGTACAAATTCTAGCCAATACAGCAAAAAAAAAGCTTAAACATGATTGTTTTACTTCATATCATCCCATCTGCATCAGAGGAACCAACCAAGAGTCCCATTTGTCACAATTATTTTGCCTGCTTGTTGCTGAACACTGACCTTTTATTTCAACATTTATCATTTAAGGGGTTAAAGTGTTCAGGTTTTTTTTTCCCCATGGAAACTGCGAACAGCTGCTGATTATTTTTTGGACACAGCAAGTAAAACAGCGACTAATGGAGTAACCCCAGAGTGTGTGACATGACAGTGGAAAACCACAGATGTTATCTAACTAATAATCAAGTTATTACTTAGAATTTAATGCTCCATACAGCTGAATCTTACACAGCTTAATATTCTGAGCATTTTTAGCCATGTCGGTACTTGAGACAGAATTTACCACAATTCTAATAATCATCAGGAGGATCTTCTTTTGACCTTCCAGTGCCATAGGGGGGCCTACATGAAGACAGGAGAACATCTTCAAGAGGGTTTGTACAGATAGGACAAGGAGCAAGGGGTTCAAGCTCAGAAAGGAGAGATTTAGGCTGTATATTAGAAAAAAACTCTTTAGTATGAGGGCAGTTGATGGCTGGAATGGGCTGCCTGGGGAGGTGGTGGGGTCCCCATCCCCAGAGTCATTGAAGGTCGGGCTTGATGAGGCTCTGAGCAACCTGACCTAGGTTGTCCCTGTGTGAGGAGGTTGGACTAGATGATCTCTAGAGGTCCCTTCCGGCCTAGAACACTCTACGATTCTATGATACATACAACAAAAACTCATTTTAGTGGAAAACTGCTGAAAACTTTTCCAAAACCTTGTTTTCCAGCAGCAAGGACCATTAGCCTTTTGCAAGTACTTTGCTGCAAGACAGCAGAATCTTATCCTCATCCTGAAGAGAACTGTACGTGCTGCAAACTTACTTCCTAGGTTTTGGCACTGTTGCTAATTCAAGTATCATCAAGAGAATTTAAGCGAGGGAGGTAGGGAAGAGGACAATAAAAAAAACCTACACAGCTTTAACTTTCTCCTGTCCATACAGTTTGTTTGCCTTTATCCCCAAATTTTGGGGCCCCAAACTGGCAGAAGATTAAATCGTGCCTATTTTACAGAACAGCTAAGAGTTCACTACTTGTTCACAGCAGACTGATGTACCAAATCATATTGAGAAGGAAGAAATGCAGCCTCCAAACACACCTACGAGTCCTGCTGGTTTTATAACAGAGAACCCTGTAGTGTAAAATGGTAGCTCTGTAAATGCCCGAGGATTTCACAGATCTTGAAACAAAGCTGGAAGTTATACCTTGGTTCAGCTTCCCAATAGGCATCCCCAATCTGATCCTCACCTTGTAAGGTATTTGAGGCTGGATGTCAAACAGAAACACTAAAGGGCAAAGCCAAATAAGATCCTGACTTGTTCTTCAGGGCTATTCTCCGTTTCTTGCCTTTATTAAGCCACTATTTATGTCCTGCTTACCACTAGATTTCTTAAACTGCTTTAGAAGAGCATCTATATTAGTGGAAACAGAATACCACGGTACATTTGCCACCCCATTCACAGACATCACTGCTCCCACTGTGACTGCAAGAGTCTTAATTACAGCTGTCATTTGCACGAGCACAGAGAAGACAGATACCAAGTATTTAATGTTTTTTAATGTCATCAGTTTCTAATTAAAGCCATCGCTGCCTAGATTACTCTTAAGAGTATTTGTAGAACCCTCAGTACACTTCAACAGCTGGAACACAGGATGTGAGCCAAACGTGATGCTTCTAGCCAGCTCACCCTGGGCTAGCATGGTCTGCTGGCTATGAGGGGTGTGTCTTCTGACAGCAACACAGCAGTGGCCTCAAATAACCTTAACTCTATCTCTGGAAATAGGAATTACACAAGATAGTGCAAGTGCTAAGCTTCTTCAAGCTCAGAGAAAACACAGATATTAAATATAGCTAACACTTCAAACAAAAATATTTATATATTCCCCTTTACAGAAGAGTGCCCTATGGCATTTAGGGTCACACTCCACAATTCCTCGATACTAAGATACTAGGGAAAAACAATTTTAATACGCTTCTTGACTCCTATATTATTTTGCTTGCTTTCTGCTTTTAAAGCCAACTATTCCTAGGCATTAATGTGTAGGAAAAAAGATAAAATCACAGGAAAAGTACTCGACCAAGTAAAACATGGGTGCGTAGTGAAAGCACAAGGGGACAGGGTTCCAGACTTGAAGAGGGGAGATGGAGGTTAGACATGAGGAACAAATTCTTTGCTGTGGTTGTGCTGAGATGTTAGAACATCCCTAGGCAGTTGTGGCTGCCCAATCCCTGGAAGTGCTGAAGGCCAGGTTGGCTGGGGCCCTGAGCAACCTGATCTAGTGAAGGTGTCCCTGCCTCTGCAGGAGGGTTGGAACTAGATGATCTTTGAAGTCCCTTCCAGTGCTGGCTATTCTTTGATTCTATGAAAACTTAGAGCGCTTAGAAAAGACGTTGCTGCACAACTTACCCCTAGCACAGATCACAGTTTTATAAAATTGTCTCCAGCACAACGTCCAAAGGTTAAAAGAAGTCTTGTACTATCAGATACATACTTGTTGTAAATATTCTCGAGACTTCTGTTCTACATGTGGGAGGAAAATATAACCAACAACCAACCATACACTTTCTACCCACTGCCTCTTATCAGACTGGTTCTAGTCTAGAAATCATAATGCTAAGCATTCACGTTCCTCACACAAGAATTGTGACAGCACACATGCTTGTTTTAAGTGCTTTTCTGAGTTATCAAGAGGAATTTAAAATAGAGTTCTTAGCAAAGGACTTTGCTTACGTGGTGCTCTGAAACAGTGCTGTTTCAGCCAGCCAACCTGTTGGTCTTTGGTTACAAGAATGCTCCAATAATACTGTATGTTCTGGGAAAGATAAGATTTCAAGTTAATGACTCTGGGCTCTTCCCAAGGTTTGGAAAAGGAATACTGGTCACCTAAAGCTTCAATCGTCTAAAATATCTACTGACTCTCATTTTATAGAAATTTATCTGCCTGAAGCTCTTATAGGAAGAATTATAAGGCAATATTTCAGATCGTGACTACTGCTTCAGGTATTAGAGAGGTGTGAAACAGATGACAGTCCTATTGTGAAAGTCCGTGATAATGACTCCCAAAAATAAACCAATTTGGAACAGCATTACTATTAGTGGTGTAATACACCTACAGTGGAGAATTCAACCAAATGTCACATGAAAATTAGTGTCAGTTAGAAGTATCTTTGTGGATCCTTCTCTGGAGATGTTTAAAACCCACCTGGACGTGTACCTGTGCAACTTGATCTAGGGCATCCTGCTGTGGCAGGGGATTGGACTGGATGATCTTTTGAGGTCCCTTTCAATCTCTAATGTTCTGTGATATGGAAATCATTTCCATTTGTGGTTTATGAATTAATCTTGGACCTGTCTAGTTCTGAAAGTCTGTCTGTCCCCAACGAGGTAAAAAGCCCAATATTTTAAAGACATTCAGTGTTTTAATACAACCAGAACTAAATCAGTCAAACCTTTCATAAATTTCATACTAATTTTCAACCACAGAACTGACATCATCATCTTAGAACTAAAGCAAAACAGAGACAAACAGAAACCTCTCACGTAATCTACAAGACATTGTGTGGGGGAAAAACATCCTACAAAAATCAACAAATTTGTACTCAGGACTTCAGACTATTCCTTTTTCATGGCAGATAAGAGAAAGGAACCTACCCCTAGATTGTGAGTACACGCCGAAATTGTCTTTATGGCATCCTAAAAATTCTCTTAAGTTTGATGAATGTCTTATAATTCACGAATGCCCAAGGGACACTTCAGAGAGCAGTGAATGACTTAACCCAAAGGTTGAGAACAGAAGACATCTTCATGTGCTAAAATGACTTAATTTGTTTTCACAGAACATGGGATGAACATCTGGCAGGACAGGAAAGGATCCTGGAGTTTTTTAAGGCATCAGAGCTGAAATTAGTGGGAGAGACTGGGGGGGTTGAACCATTTTTTTCCTGATTGTTTGGCTTTGACAAAGAGGTTCATCACATTTCTGGTCCTTAGAGAAAATGAGCTAGAACTGTAGAGACCTAAACTGGATGGAAAGGGCTGCAACACTCCTACAAATCTTGAGGAATTATATTGAGAAATTAAAGATCTGTGGAGTGTGAATTTTAAAGAGATTAATCAAACCTGCAAAACAAGCATTGGTATTACAGAACGTGCAACGATTCCAACCATTTGGAAGAAAACACCAAA
Organism: Phoeniculus purpureus; assembly: GCA_028565055.1. Classification (NCBI taxonomy): domain Eukaryota; kingdom Metazoa; phylum Chordata; class Aves; order Bucerotiformes; family Phoeniculidae; genus Phoeniculus; species Phoeniculus purpureus. The sequence continues at coordinate 1,078,575 of JAOXOE010000405.1, read as the reverse complement.
AAGCTTCCAAGTCACTAAAGCAAACATTTTTATTTCCAGTCCCCTGCCAGAATGACCGGAGCCATCCAATTTGTGTTGCCTCAAGGTTATTTACTGGATTTGCACGGAAACAAATCCTCTTGATAAAATGAGGCAAACATCTCAGGGAAATTACGTACTCTTCTAACCCCACAGGGATCTTTTCAGGACTAACAAAAATCCTGAAAAGCAAAATGCAGCTGCCCCACCTCTCATTCCACAGGCTGCACTGAATGAAGAGCAGTGCTAACTGCCAGTTAACTACTGGTGATAATCAGCCCATACAAGCATGGAATCAAATATTAGTTCCAGCATGTGAGTAAGAAAACAACCTTTCTTCCTAACAGTTGCATACTTTTCCATTTGCTTAGTGGATTTTTCCAGATTTCATGTTTGAAAAATAGAATTAAAATTAAGAAGTCATCGGTTTTGGTTAATTTATCTTACTGGCTGTTCATTTTATTTAACTCCCAAACATAAATACCAGGTGAAAGCAGAAATTCTAAAATATAACACAACATCTGAACATACCTGTTATTTTTTTTCTCTATTGGATACTATGGACAGAGAAACTGGAAACTTATTTTCAAAGTCCAACCATATATCCAATCAAAGTTTTCATGGAATCCCCAGAAGTTCACTGTTGTAATAACAGTGCTTACTAATACAACAAAAACACTTAACTCTAAGTTTTATAAACTTGAAATTTGTAACTGGTTGACCTGCCCTAGGTTCTATGGTCTTGCTTGACCAGAGGGGTTGGACTCAATAACCCCTGGAGGTCCCTTGCAAACTCTAATGATCTGTGTATCTGTGTAACAACTGAATTCAGAATCCTGTTGGCACCATCAACTTTACCATATGCAGCTTCCCATAATTTGTCACAGAATCGTAGTACATTAGGGATTGGAAGGGAATTCGAAAGATCATCCAGTCCAATCCCCCTGACACAGCAGGATCACTGAGACCAAGTGGCACAGGAACATGGCCAGGGGGGTTTTAAACATCTCCAGAAAAGGAGACTCCACAACCCCCTGGGCAGCCCCTTCCAGGGCTCTGTCACCCTCACTGGGAAGAAGTTCCTTCTCATAGTGATGTGGAACCTCCTATGTTCCAGCTGACACCCACTGCCCCTTGTCCTATCATTAGATGACACTGAGAAGAGTCTAGCTTCACCCTCCTGATACCCACTCTTCGCATATTTATCAATATTAATGAGGTCATCTCTCAGTCTCCTTTTCTCCATGCTATAGAGACTCAGCTCCCTCAACCTTTCCTCATAAGGGAGGTGTTCTACTCCCTTCATCATCTTCATGGCTCTGCACTGAACTCTGTGTCCTTCTTGAACTGGGGGGCCCAGAACTGGACCCAATATTCCAGATGTGGTCTCTTAGAATCCTTTAAAAAACTGCACATTCCCTTCATTATTCCTTCTGACAGCTTTTTATGTGAAAGCTCCAATTCGAAGTTGTCTTTGCTTGCTTGGCTTTAGCCTTCTATTTTTTGAAAAAGGTGTTATCGTTACCACTAAATAATCCTAAACTGATACCACAACCGCAAATGTAGAGGCTGTTCCCACTATCTAGATTTAAAACATATCGAGTTAATGTATCAAGTTAGTACTATTTCCTGATAATACTGCTGGAATCCTACATGCAATAAAATCCTCTAAGAGCATTTAACTGATAAGATACTTCACGTTACCAAATAATCATAATGTTAAATCAAAATGACTAAAATCCTACTGCACAGTAAGATACAGATAACTTAAAAACCACTAGCAAAGCATCGGAGACAAATGGATTCTTAAAGGAAGGCATACTGACAGGCAGAAGTTAACTTATCAGACAAAATTTACACTCAGAGATAAAAACAATTACTTTGGGACTTTTAAATCTCTAGGTTAATATACGACTGATAAACTAACTCTGTCTTTAATTTGGTAGCTACAACACACTTTAATGTTAGAAACTGAAATGGTTCTTCCACACACAATAAAAGCAATTATCCCCGCATTACTAGGATTAGACAAAAATCAGCTGTATTAAAGTGATTTACATGGCTTTTGGACAAGAGAAACCGTAGCTAAGCACAAGGAATTATCATTCAGCTACATCTTTTTACTTGCAAGAATTAAATCTTAGCTTAAAGCTATAGAATTATTTGGCAACAAGAAGAATATATAGAAATACTTATGGCTGTCCTGCTCTGGCAGGGGGATTGGACTAGATGATCTTTTGAGGTCTCTTCCAATCCCTAATGTACTGTGATTCTGTGAAAAGCCAGCAACGGGCATGGGGCTGCCAACAACATACACAATGAAAAAGGCAGTAGTGCTGGGGGATGTGGTTTAGGGGTGAACTTGTAGAGAAGGTTTGATGGTTGGACTCAACGATTCCAAGTCTTTTCCAACCTGAATGATTCTATGATTCTACAACAGGTCATAAATGCAGAGTGGCCTGGACTTCTGGATAAATTGAATACACAGTGGTTCCAAACAACTGAGCATCAAATATGTGTTTAGGATCTTCACACGTATATGCATGTGCCTGTGAAGAATGTGGGTCACGTTAGGGTAAACTAGACAATACCCTAGAAAACAGACTTCACAGAAAGACTTCACAAGGGATACAGAATCACTGAATTGTTAAGGATCAAAAGGACCTTCAAGATCATCAAGTTCAACAATCATCCTAACACCTCCATG
>JAOXOE010000405.1:1031876-1075750 GCA_028565055.1 Phoeniculus purpureus | reverse complement strand
GCCACCTTTCGTTGAGGAGTTAACCTGCAATACATGTCACCGTAAGCGAGTCCCGTTGCACATACAGGGTTGAGTATACATGTCTGTCTCCCGCTCCCAGGAAGAAGGCTAGACCTGAATGGTGGGGCTGCTTTTGATAGTCCTCAGAAGACCTTCAATCTGCAATCCTGAGATTTTCAGGGTTCAAGCAGGAGCCATGGTTTTTCCCTTCTAGAGACCATACTGATAAGTGACCAGTTTAGAGTGCACATTCACGCAAGTTTAGACAAGGCAAACATGATGATAACCACAATGAACAAAATTTATTTTCATATATGGTGAATACCCCCACAAAACCCTATCGTCTTTTCCTTTACTCAGACACTGCAAAAAGCTGATAATGCCAGTTTTAAATATTAGAGTTTGCCTTTGAATAAAAATTCAATTTAGCCAGAGTTAATTTACCATAAAAGACATTCCTCTTGGCACAAATGCACTGATGTCCTTGAACACACCTCTTTGACAAAGCACTTGAACTCTGACTCAATAAGCCGTTATTATAGATCTGATTTAAAACTGTTAATAACCCCCTTTACCCTCACAGACCTCCACAGAAATCAACCACATGAGGCCCCAGTGCTGCATCAGCAAGGCTGTCCCTGTCAAGTGCATGTATGGTCCTTTCCCAGGCAGGACTTACACAAGGCCTCACTTCATCCCAGGTCCTGGCCAAGGCAGCATTTTGTAATGGAATCATACAATCATAAAATAATAGAAGAATGGCTTAGGTCAGAAGGGACCTTAGAAATCATCTACTTCAAATCCCCTTGTCTTAGGCAGGGACACTTCTCACTAGACCAGGTTGCCCAGGGCTCTGTCGAACCTGGTCTTGAACACTTTCAAGGAGTATTCACAACCTTCTTCTCCAGGCAACCTCATCCAATGCCTCACCATCCTCACAGTGCAGAATTTCTTCCAATAACTAATCTAAAACTACCCTCTTTTAGCTTGAAACCATTTCCCCTTGTTCTATCACTAGAGTTCTTCATAAAAAGACCCACTCCAGCTTTTCTATTAGGCTCCCTTCAGGTACTGGAAGGTTGCTGCAAGGTCCCTTCACAGGCTTCACTTCTCCAGGCTGAACAGCCCAAATTCCCTCAGCCAGTATTCATAGAAGAGGTGCTCCAGCCCTCTGATCATCCCTGCGGCCCTCCTCTGATTTGCTCCAACAGTTTCATGTCCTTACATTTGGGACTACAGAACTGGATGCAGTACTCCAGGTGAGGTCTCACCAGAAAGAATAGAAGAGGACAATCATGTCCCTTGACCTGGTGCTCACATTCCTTTTATTACAGCCCAGGATATGGTTGGCCTTCAGGGCTACACTCACAATTTGCTGACTCATGTTGAATCCTCATCTACTGTTCTCATCATCTCTATGTTCTTGTCTTTGGGACTATTCTCAACCTGTTAACCACACAGCATGTATTATGTTTGAGATTATCTCAACTCAGATGTAGGACCTTGCATTTGGACTTTCTTCTGAATGGCCTCCCTTCCATCCAGCTTGCCAACCACACCACACAGCTTGGTGTCATCAGCATATTTACTGAGAGTGCACTCAATGCCACTGTCCATGTCCCTGACAAAGATGTTTTATTTGTATGACCTGTGATGGAACTGATCATCCCCATAATACCTCTCATGGTGCTGTGTTTCTGGTGGTAGCTGGAGGGGTATTGATAGCACACCAGTGTTTTTGCTACTCGTGAGTAGTGCCCATACAGTACCAAGGCCATGTGGTGTTTTACTTTGCTAACATTCTCCCCAACACTAGGCTGAGAGGTTGGCTGGGCTAGCTAATCCAAACTGATGAAAGGGATATTCCATACCATATGATGTTATGTTAGCCTAGACACAAAGGTGAGGGGAAAGAAGTGGGAGGGTACATGTGTTTGTCCTCCAAAGCTACAACTACACTTATCAGGATTTGGGCTCTGATTCCTAGAATAGAAGCTAAACAGGATCTGCTGATAGGAAACAGAATAATCTTTATTATTTGCCTTTGCTTCCACACATGGCTTTTGCTTCTGGAGTATTAAGCTATTATTGTCTTGACCTGCTAGCCTCGTTATGTTTTCCTCTCTTCTGTCCATCTAAGAAGAGACAAATGATAGAGAAGCTTTGTTGGGCACCTGTCCACTAGCACAGGCCAAAGTCCTGTAGATGGAGCAACGCCACTTGTAAGTGATCTCCACTTGGACGTGAAACCATTGATCATGACTCTTTGAGTGTGACCATCCAGCCAATTCCTTATCCACCAAGCAATCCATCTGTCAAAACTATGTCTCTCTTTTGGAGACAAGGATGTCATGTGGGACAGCGTCAAATGCCTTGCACAAGTCCAGATAGATGTCAGTTGCTCTACCCTTATCCACCAATACTGTAACCTTGTCATAGAAGGCCATCAGGCACTATCTGCCCTTAGTGAAACCATGGTGAGTGTCAACAATCACCTCCTTATTTCCATGTGCCTTAGCAGAGTTTCCAGGAGGTCGACTCCATGATCTTGCCAGGCACAAAAGTGAGACTGACTAGCTGGTAGTTGCCTGGGTCATTTTTATAACCTTTTTTAGAAATGGAGGTTATGTTTCTGTAGGGATATATTTTGTAGAGAATGAGCAATCCCAGCTCTGTGAGCTTAGCTGGAGTCTGAGCTAAGGGCTTTGAAGCCTGCTCGGAAAGTTTCTCAAGGTCAGCGATATGCAGGTCTGTGAGAAAGTTGGCACGTAGAAGGAGAACAACAGGTTGTGGAATGAAAACTAACTATCATACGAACAGTGCGTGGACAAAAGGTACTTAACCAACAGCAGTAGCTTTTAAGACAGATGGACAGATGTGTTGTACCAATCAGCAATGTACATGTATCGCATGGACCACCCGGCTATGTATAAAAGGGTTAAGTTGACACTTAATAAACTACATTCGCTTGATCATATTGATCATCTTGTGTCTGTCCATTATGTACTCCCGGAGATGTTAGTTATGACCCAGAATGATGCCATCTCAAAAATCGTAAAACAGAATATTAATACACTGTATACCTGCCACAACATACTTCAATATTAAATGCACATTAAAAAGCATTACATTATTTCCTAAAACCAAATCATTGTAATGAAATGAGAAAGCCAAAATGAATCAAAACGACCCTTTTAAAAATTATATTAAAATTCATTCATCGCTCTGAAAAATCATAATTTTGAAAATATTTCTTTTTATCAAAGGAAGTCAACGAGCTCTAAAACTAGCCTTAACTGATGCATTTTTGAAACTGAAGTTTTGTAGTCATCTGACCCTAGTGTTAAAGCCTATGAGAATTGCATTCTTTCAGTATCAGTTTCCTAAGGTAATGGTATTTCTCTCTTGTCTAATTTTTATGCATGTTCTAGCACTTTACCATCTGATATTTTATCTGATTAGCTTAAACCATAAGGGAACAATAACATACTCCTTGTATTTAAAAAAAATAAACTAGAAGTCCTGAGGTAGCTAGAGGAATCTAGCGAAAGATTTAAGTAATTTAAGGTCAGACTTGCTGAGGCTCTGAGCAACCTGACCTAGGCAAAGTTGTCCATGTTTAGAGAGGTTGGACTAAATGACCTCTAGAGGTCCCTTCCACCCTAGAACATTCTATGATCCTATTCTACAAGAACCTCAGAAATAATGTAAAACTGCTCACGTAGACCACATGCAGCAAATGCAACCTTCATTAAAAGATATTTTCTCCCTGCTTAAAGGAGGAGTTATGGTATTGCTACCATGCTGGCTCTTCATCCTCTTACCATAACAATTTTCCTGCCATAGTAATGACAAATATATCAGAATTATATCTACTCAGCTTCAACTGGAACAGCTCTTAATCTAATTGCACCTCTAAATTCATAGGAAAACAGTCAATCATGGAGAAGAATTGTTTGACTGCAAAAACCAATAATGATTGACTATCACTATCTCTGTAATTTGCAGCTTCAAGAGAGAAATATCACCATCACATGAAACACTGAAACACCTTCTGCACAGCAAGAAGAATCTGTAACTTCCGATTCCCTTGGTTCTGTCAACTTTGCCAGCCAACCCATTAACATTAAAATAACTGCTGACACCTGGTTCAAGCCTGGGTACCAGTTCTGTGGAAAGCTCTACTTCATCTCAGTAATGTCATAAGTCTGCTTCAGAGGTTATGGAACACCAATTTGTTCTGTTTCCCCTCCTCACCTGGCAGCCCAAGTATATTCTTTCAAACGGTAATACAATTAATCAGTACTACGGCTTGGGAATGTAACGTAAAATGAAATTTAAAAATATCCAATCTCAGAACTGCCAAATTCATTTAGCACAAGCAACGGTGTAGCTTCAGCCCTGAGAACCCCAGTCCTAAAAAGGGTTTTCTCCAAAGCCACTGAAGCACATATAGAGCAAAATGAAACTATGCCTTCTTTACAGAACATTAAGTGCTAAGCATCTCGTAACAACAGAACATTCAAAAGTACAGCTTAGGGGTAAAGCTGTCAAAAGCATTAGGTTTGCAAACCAGCCCCACTAATGAACAAGTATATCTGTGATTATGCCCACTGCAGTTCAACAGAATCTGTCCTGGGTGCAACTTAAAGGTTGGAGCTTGAAACAGTGCAACCTTTAAAAAAAATTAACACTTTTTTTATTCTAGACACTTATTTTTATGACTTCAGAGTCTGTCACATACCCAGACCACAGAATCACAGAACATTAGGGATTGGAAGGGACCTTGAAAGATCATCCAGTCCAATCCCCCTGACACAGCAGGATCACCTAGATCAAGTCACACAGGAACATGTCCAGGTAGGTTTTAAACATCTCCAGAGAACAAGACTCCACATCTGGAGTGGGCAGATGATTTATTTTTCTGTCTGCCACTGCTGTATCCATCACCTATTCTTCAATATGACAGATATTTCCTATATCCCCTAGATGCTAATGCACTAATAGCAGCAAAATAACTATAGAGAAAACAAAGAGTTAAATGCCAATACTAAATCATAGAATTATAGAATGTCCTAGGCTGTCTAGAGGTCATCTAGTCCAACATCCCTACGCAGGGACAACTCTACCTAGGTCAGGTTGCTCAGAGCCTCATCAGGCCTGACCTTAAATGGCTCCAGGGTTGGGGCCCCACCACCTCCCTGGGCATTCCATTCCAGTGATTAACCACCCTCACATTGAAGAACTTTTTTCTAACATCCAGCCTAAATCTATCCTTTCCCAGCTTGAACCTACTGCTCCGTGTTCTAACTGAATGAGGTTTGTAAATTTGTTTCCTTAATTTTTTCTTTGAATAGGTCAACTGCTGGGACAAAATCTAAAGAATGAAGACAAAAAATAAGAAATAATACGTTATTGTTGTTTTAACTAAAACCCAGACATCATAAGTCTACCAAACAATGCAAAATGGCACAGTAATCTGCCTTAAAAATGTAATGAAATTTGAATTGTTTGAATTTAGCCTCTCTGGTCATTAATATTCCACAAGACAGTTATGATAGTCACAAAAAAATTTAAATTATAAGATTATTTTAGACTACATTTGTTATTCCTAAAAAGAGCAGCAGCACTTAGTTTTCATACAGAAAGTGTACGGCTTTGCTACTGTTTTGCCCTAGTGGATATATAAGGCTCTTAAAGTAAGATCTACTAAGTATATTCAAAGATTCATTTTCAGCAAATACAGTGTTGAAGAAAGAAAGTAGAAACACATGATTTGTTTGGTTGCCTAGGTGTAAGTCAGCAAGAACATTTACCATTTGGGAAAACACGAGTTTGTTTCTTCTTCTTCCCTCATTTCCCAAAAATAAAAGGACTGAAAGTAACACACATTACAAACTGCTACAGTAGCACCTGTAACAGAACCATGGGAAACAACAGTGGGCACACGCTGAGCGTATGTGTAGTTCACAATAATACGTATTTACAGCAAGTATTTACACATATACCTCTGGTGCACTAAATAAATAAAGAATTTTTAAAACTTCTGACTTCAGTGGTTCAGAGCACTGAGGATCATGTTAACCTAACATAACCACATGCTGACTAGTCTTATTCTAGATTTGTAACGACTTCATAATTGGTGCCTGTTTAATATACCTGGCAACAGAGAAAGTTAACAAATCTACGCACCCTGTAGAAGAACAAAAAGAATTCACAAAACTACTGAATTATCTAGAAATGTCCTTGAAAATAAGATTTTGTTTTTACTTCTCATTGTAAATCAAAGGCACCTTGCTGACTTCAAAATAATGACCAGAAATTGGGAAAAAAAAAGGCATAACAAAAAAGGCATAACGGGATCAGTAAAACTGTTCTCTACTGTATTTTATTGCATTTCTGTGCCCCATGTGTTTTATCAATATTTAAAAAATATTTTCTCACAGATTACCCTTTTCATAAAATTAATCATCCAAGAAGTGATTGCCGCTACAGTAATTAAGGTTATGTTTATTTCCAAGCTATCTGACTGTCAACCGCTATAAATATTTTCTATCATTTTATTCCGGATTGGTAATACAGAGAACACATCAGTAATTTTAGAACCAATTCCTGTCTGTCATACTCGTCCCGTGTGGTATAATATCTTTTTGAATTAAGACCTAATCCAAGTGAGTACAGAGGAATAAGGCTGGAGCAATTCAAGTCTGAAGATAAAGCTTATGATTGCAAAGGGATGGAACTGAGATACCACCTAAAGCGGAAGGAATGTTGTTAGCAGCCTCAGACAATATGCAGTAGAAAGTAATCTATACTGGCCGCGTGAAGACCAAAACACAAAGCCAAGTCAACAACACAGCAAAAGATGCTCTCATCATATAATGCAAAATGACGGATATGCTGTTAAAACTGACAACGATATCAACATCCCTGTGGTAACTTAGAGAATGATTTTCTACCTATCCAGACACCTCATTGTTTCAAGCTAAAATACTTCACTGAGCTTACAAATCATCCTTCACCATATGGGTCACCTATCCTGTCTTCAAACAGCCAGCACCACTAGCTGGTGCATACTGGTTACCATCAAAATAAACCACGCTTGCTTTTCACTTTATTACTGCAACGCTTGAGATGTGAAAGGCTTCAATTCCAGTCAATTGTCTTTGCCCAAGTCTCTCAGAAACAGAGATTTAACTTTCATGGGACCCAGTCTGGTTTGTGGGTTTTTTTTTATTTTGAAAGCTTTGAGCTCATCTGCTTTATGTAATATAACTGTAATAATATTGGCTCCGAGTTAGCTCTGCAATAATTCACTCCTGGCGCAGCAATAATTGAGCAAACAGAAGCTTCAACCAGAGGCATCCTTTTCCATTATTTATCGTTATATTTTGTTTCAAAATTTAATGAGAGACATTTCAAAAGCAATATTTTTATCCTTTCATGTTAAATTAATTTACGATGCTACAAGCCATCATGGAAACAGATAAATCGTCAGCAAGAAAGCATTTTAATAAAGACAGATTTTTGCAAAGTCTTTTAACTAAACTCAGAAAATATTTTTTTCTGTTTTTGTCAAGTCTGATTTGTCTCTACTTTTTCCCGATTGTTTAGACTTGTAGTGAAAGTTTACAGTAACAATGAAAAAAGCAGAAACATCATATCAAAGAAACTGAGAATTAAGAATATTTTTCAATTTAAGCAAATGTGATTAATATTAATGTATTTCATTCTGCATATCTGCCCCACTCCAGTATGGAAAACACCAGTCTCCAGTCTGGTGTCAGAAAGATCTTAGGGGAAAAAAAAAATGTAAACCAGCCTCAATAACGAAATAAAATAATTGTTAACTTCTTTCTACCACCCAAAGAACCAAAATACATAGCTTTCCCTTTCTTCATCTCACCCCAACATCTGGTTCATAGTCTCTGTACTGAGTCAAATTCCATAGATGTTGATTATCTGTAAAATTCCTTTTGGTATCAACAGGACGTGAGTCTCCCAGAATCCAGCTTAGTGCAAGGAATTCATAGCTGTGGAATTATAACTGTAAGTTTACTCTAAGGACAGCGTGCAGCCTCTCTTCTTTCCTGTCTGGATTAAAACTGAGTAATCATCCTGTTTTTACCTGAGGCAGCATGCAGACCAGCAACATCTGGGTGTAAAGTTTGATGCCTAACGAGAAACGTAAGGTAATGGAATACCTAGTTACCACGTAATAGATCCTATGGCAGAAATAAGGTTTCTTGGCAAAACGTTTCAGGTGGGATTAACCCTACACAGAATTTTTTGTCCCACAGATTGAAGGCTACAATAAAATGGCCTATTTTATTTTATAAAGCAAATCAACAAGCTGGGATTTAAACACTTTTGCAACTGTTTTTAAGTATGGAATGAGAATACCACAGTTAAAATGAAGAGGTGGTCTGTTGAGGTTAATGTAGTCTTGTGTCTGTAATTGCTGTAACGTAAATGAGAAGAGGTTTATTTCCTAGCTTTGATCTAATAGCTTCCAGCAGGTTTCCAGTTTATGGGAAGAAAGGATTTGCCACTTCATTTACAGCTCAGTGAAATACACTTTGATATAAAAAGTAAGAAAAATAGCAGAACAGTTGTAAGTTTTTTCCCTAGCAAAAGACCTTTGAAGTTTAACAATGACATTTAGTGACTCAAAGTTTTGGGTTTTGTACTAAGTCCTCTAGAAAGTGCATTTTTCTATTGTTTTTTGCTGAACCATGAAGTATATTCAGAAAGAGTGATTAAAATCCTGTCCAGCCCAGTACCATGAAATTAAGTAAGTTTAATATAGCAATGCATGGTATTTCTGAAGACAAGACATTTTATGGCTTTAATCTGTTTGTTTACTAGTTACCTGTCATATTTAGTTTGTTGGCAATGTTACCCTAAAATCCCGTAGTATCTGATTCAGATGCCAAAATTTTAAATTTTCGTATTAAAATAAAAAACAAGTCTCAGACTTTTTCAAGGGTTAACTCAGTTATTTCATAGCATTTTTTTTTCAGTGTAAGATGACATCTTTTTGATGGAGATAAATTTGTCCATCAAGCTTTTATAAGCTATCAAGTCTTCTAGCGTGAAAAATAAATTATTCAAAGTAAGAAAGGTACAAGAAAATGTCAATCATTTTAGAAGATGAACATATTTATGCATGCTTCTTGGCACTTATCACCTCTTTTTTTTGTTTCTTTTCAACTCTACAGACAGTGCAGAATTGATGCCATTTATTTTATTTCAAGAGTCTAGATATTTTCACCTGCATACCAACACCCCTGGTGACTGCTCGGATATCATACTAGAAGCAAGCTAAAAAGCTGGTTAAGCATATTTGTTCATAAATATTAGGCTGCTACATCTGTTTATAAACATTTTTGTTCTATGCTTTAAACGCGGTTATCTAGTCAGTTGACAACTTCTAATTTATAGAGGCAGAAATGGACACTTTCAGACCTCTCCTCCCATTCCTCCAGCCCTTTCCAGCTCTATTCTGATTCAGGAGTTAATCCACACAAAAGGACTAATTTGAAAACCTACTGTATAGTTGCAGCTTCTCCAACCTATATCACAAAGGGCTGTAGATTAGCATATCTGAAGGACAAATCGCCCACCTCGCAGGTAAACCACTCAACCAGTCTCAGAATAGCTTGGCATAAATTAGAAACACATCGTAACCCTGAAAAGATTCCTCCCTGTCCTACCGACCAAAATATCTAATAGCAAAGTGGCAGGACCCAGTAAACGCAGAGAAATAGAGAGAAAGAAAGGATTCCACAGGGCTGAAGAAATTCAGTATCACGTCCCTTTCACATAGCTGAAGGTAAAGAGATATGCGTTCTGTATGCACAGGAGAGCAGATAAACTTACTGCCCTCTGTGCTTTCCGTCCTGAGGCCCCTTCCGCCTCATTTTTACAGTACTAAACAAATTGTTTCCCTAGGCTCAGTTATTGACTGCTACCCAAGACAGTTAATAGGCTACAGTAACAGAAGGTAAATGGATTTGCACTCTCTTGTGTGGGTTCTCTTCTGGATCAGGAATAACATGGTCTGCAGGAGAGGGGAAGTTATCACGCCTTTGTACTTTGGCCCTTGTGAGGTCTCATCTCAAGTACCGCCTTCAGTTCTGGGCCCCTCACTGTAGGAAAGACATTGAGATGCTGGAATGTGTCCAGAGGAGAGCTACCGAGCTCGTGAGGGGTTTAGAGAACGATTTGTACGAGGAGAGGCTGAGGGAACTGGGCAGGCTTCGTTTGGAGAAGAGGAGGCTGAGATGGAACCTCATTGCCCTCTACAACTACCTGAAAGGAGGTTGTACAGAGGTGGGTGTTGGCCTCTTCTTCTTATGACAAAAACAGGGGAAATGGTCTGAAGTTGAGGCAGGGAAGGTTTGCATTGGATATTAGGAAGAAATCCTTTACAGAAAGGGTGGTGAGGCACTGGAACAGCCTTCCCAGGGTGATGGTTGAGTCACCATCCCTGGAGGCATTTAAGAAACTGGTAGACATGGTGCTTCACGCCCTGCTATAGGGGCAGACAGATAGGAAGTCTGACACTCAATCAGGTATTTAGGTATTCAGGTAGTTAGGGTTTTTTGTTGCTGTAGGGTACAGTTTGATTCGGTGATGTAGCAGGTGCTTTCCAAAAATTATTATTCTGTGAATCTGTGAATAACTATTAAACATATTATTTGTACTCTCTGCAGTCCCCCCTCCTTACTTCTTTTTGTTTGTACTATTAATTTTTCCTCCTCACCCAAACATCTTACTCAGGAGCTCCTGGGAGACGCTTATGAAATTTCATTGAGATAGAAAAGTTTTGGTTTCTTATTTTTTCATAGTACAGTTTCTTCATTTGTACACTTAAGAAAAGTATTAATTAGGCTAGAGAATGATTGACTGTAATTATATGATCAGATCAAGAATAACAAAAATCACAGACGAATCAGGAAGGCACCACTAAATGGTAACTGATCTAATCTCCCTGCTAAGAGCAGGCTGCTTGAGGTGACACCCCCACCAAGTTCGAAGATCTGCAGCAATGGAGGTGCCATAAACTCTCTGGACAGCTTGTTTCATTATTTGACCATTCTCACAGTTGGTTTTTGCCCTTAGGCTGATCTGGAACCTCCTGTGCACAGTTTGTTCCCACTGCATCTCATACTGTCACTGAGCACTACTGAGAACAGAGAACAGTTCTGCCTTACACATTCCCTGTAAGGTATTTGCACACCTGGATCTCCTGATCCTTCTCCAGACTAAACAGTGCCAGCTCTCAGCCCCTCCTCACATGAAGATGCTCCAAGCTCTCAATCATCTTTGTTGTCCTCTATTGGACTCCAGTGAGTCCACATCTCTCTCACATTGAGCCCAGTGCCAGACTCAGCACTCCAGAAAAGTCTCACCAGTGCCAAGCACAGGGCAGGGATCACCACCTTCAACCTGCTGGCAATGCTTTGCCTATTGCATCCCAGGCTGCTTTTACCACAAATGTACTGGATTATAAATTAAAGATAAAATTTAAACAGTCCAAGTAAGATCATGAAAAACTGTTCCTGGTGTTAGTCGGGTGAGCAAGCATTTAGCTCTGATAGAAAACAGATTCAAGCATTTGGCCTCAAATGGAATGGTTGCAAATGAGTGCCTCAACCATGACAGCTTTTCTCTCCAGTCAGGATTTCCACACGTGCCACTGCAAGTGCAGATTCATAGAGGGGGCTTTTTCGGTCAGTTTGGCATTTACTATTAGCAAAACAAAACATTATTCCCCTCCTTCATGACCATCAATCAGAACACTGAAAAATTCTTGACCGGGTGTTTTCAAAGCTAATAAATAAATTAATACCTAATAAATAAAAAATCCATATGATAACCTTTCACTCCAAGATAATATCTTGCCCTGTCTCTAATTAGGCTGGCATAGCACTTGCTTTAAAACTTAGATTTGGGGATTTCCATTACTAAAGTAATAATTTCAGGTACTGTGGGACAGATTTTATTTCAGAATTGGTAATAATAGGGTAAAAGGCAAATCTAGAGGCTTAAAATAAGTGACAGGAGAAGACTACATTTTTAAAGCTTTCAGAGGACAATTTCAAGCAGCAGTCAGACAGAAAATCTTTCAGAAGAGAGACTGGAAGTACCAGAAAACTAATTACTATTACATATTTTTTAGTAAGGTCAAACTGAACTGAGCAAGGATGTTACAGAGACTTTCCTCTGTTACTTGGGTTCATCAGCTAATCCACAAAGCATGTCACAACATTACCTGTGCTGGGCAATTATATGTAAATTATATTTGAAATAAAGCAGGAAACCAATTTATTCTCTCAAAGAACCTATACTGCTAAGTTATCTAGAAGAGTCAGGAATGTATCTGTCTCAAATTCCTACCACTGAGAAAATAGCTACTTGCACACAGTAAAAATAGGTGAGCACGTTTAATACTCACAGGAGTAAAAGAGACAAGAGTGACTTTCCTGATGGTCACAGAATCACAGAACATTAGAGATTGGAAGGGACCTCGATAGATCATCCAGTCCAATCCCCCTGCCACAGAAGTATCACCTAGATCAAGTCACACAGGAACATGTCCAGGCAGGTTTGAAATGTCTCCAGCGAAGGAGACTCCACAACCTCCCTGGGCAGCCCATTCCAGTGCTCCATCACCTTCATTGTGAAGAAGCTCCTTCTCATATTTATGTGGAACCTCCTATGTTCCAGTTGACATCCATTGCCCCTTGTCCTATCATTGGCTGACACTGAGCAGAGCCTGGCTCCATCCTCCTGACACCCACCCTTCCCATATTTATCAACATTAATCAATTGATTTGTATAAAATCAACACTTTGAGAAAGCGTGGGTACTGCATGTGTTATGCACTCACTTAAAGCATTGCGTTTTGTTTAACAGTATTAGCAGTAAAACTTCTTAATCTGATGGAAAATGACGTAAACTATAGGTTAAGGGAGCATGAAAGCTGTAATAAAAATAAATTCGCTGTGTGTTTTATGTCAAAGTTATTAACTTTGCTTCATTTATCATTTGCTGCCAGTCTTTTTGTCGGTCTATTATACCATTAATCCATTAGCTGTCATGAGTTATTCAAGATGCATTTAATACTACATGCATAGATTACCAAAAGTGTTCTCTAGTTATTGTTTGACTAGTTGTCACACGCAACTATCCTTTGTGAAATTCATGTGAGAATAAAACCCTGTGATTAAATGAATATCCAGGCTTAATAGTAAACGATTATATTCATAAAAAGATAAATCCATACTAGCTTCAAAATCATCTAATATGACAGAAGCTGTATAAAATGTCACACACAATTATTGCTAAAAGGACAAACCAGGAGTAATTAACACAGCTGAGAGTTCATCTCGCTAGACGTACAAAAGCAGAAAGTAAAATTAATTATTTTCATCTCCCTCGTAAGTTTACTTATCAAACAATGGCTCATGGGGACACATTATGGATTTCAACCGGACAATAAAAACCAGCACATAATTACACAACTCCTTGGAGTAACTGGTTTGTATCATTGCAAATCCCCCAGGGAAGTATTGTGTGAATCACCTCAACTACCACATTGCTGTCAGCGCAGAGAAGTGATGCATGCAAATGCATGCTTACATAAACAAGCAGCGTGTTTGTAATGCAACAGTTTCATGTAATTACATCATCAGGTAATCAGAACGTGCAGTTATGTAAATCTCAACCTTCTCCTTCTGCTATCGAATGAACTGCTAAGTACTCGGAGAAGATTAATCTTTATTAGTGACATTTGAGCTAATGGCTTCAGAGCATGGAAAGCAAAAGGAACACCTAAAACCATGAGATTATCCTAGACGACCAACTTCTGCTATATAAAACGCTTTCAGCACAGCAAGATGCAATTTTACTAGTTGTTTAAAAAATAAAGCAGAATGCTGCTGGATCACTAAGGAGAGATAAACATTCCTAGTGACAAGGAGATAAACCTATTACTGAACTCGGAAGTATTGGGGGTTTATTATTTGTACAGATAATTCTTTATCAGAACACATCCTTATACCCGTTGCCTAAAAAGAACAGCTTAAAGCAGAACCGTAGCATTTCAGCACTGCTGAGAACTGTTTTCACATTATTCAAGCCCATGTAACACTGTAACAAATATGACAGAGAGAGCAGGTCTCAAGTCCAGGGTTTCAAATGACCTTACATCTAATTCCAACCCTCCTGCAAGGGGCAAGGACATTTTCCATGAGATCATTTTGCTGATCCAGCCTGGCCTTGAACACTGCCAGGGATGGATCATTTACAGTGTCTTTAGGCAACATATTCCAGTGTCTCACTACCCTCACAGTAGAGTTCCTTCTAAATATCTATCCTAAATCTATCCTCTTTCAGTTTGAAACCACTATGCTCTGCCTTACCACTGCACACCCGTGTAAAAAGTCCCTTTCCAGCTCTCCTGTAGCCTGCCTTTAGAAAGCTTACTATGAAATCTCATCAGACCCTTCCCAGGCTGAACAACCAAAACTCTCTCAGCCTGTTGTCACAGGAGAGATGATCCATTCCTCTTACACTCACAGAATCACAGCATAATCATGGTTGGAAAGGACCTCCTAGATCACCAAGTCCAAACACATCCACAACAACAGAAAACCTAAATACCTGATTGACCTTCGTGGTTCTCCTCTGAACTCATGCCCAGAGGTCCTTCTTATGTTGTGAGCCCCAGAGCTGGACACAGTACTTCAGGTGAGGTCTCACAGAAGCAGAGTTTGATAATCAGCTTCTTCAAACTGTTGGCTGTGCTGCTTTTCATGCAGTCCAGGATGCTATGACATATTTAACCATAATATCCATGGACTCTAAATCTAGGTTGTCCAAGTTATATTCAAAAGAATCATAAGACAATAACATTTAGGATATCTCAGATTTTCCATGCTGTGGCTACTTATACTACACACACTGAACATTTAAAAAAAAAAAAACACATTAAGGAAACAGAATGTTTGACTGTGTCTACGTACAATTCACTTACCAAATTTCTGAGATGCAAGTAACTGCCTGATGTGTTTCATAGTTACCCTATGGGTATTTCTGGCCCACAGTATAGTGAAAAAAGAAAATGCTCTTGATAGTTTATGGGGCTCATAATGTGAATTAGTGAGCAATAACCCCTTTCAACAAAGTACATACGTTTATATTTCTAAGATTTTGGTGCTTTGTTAAAGTTCCTCTTCCAAAAAATCTTGGGGATGGACAAGCTGTGCACAAGCAGCCGTGCTTTTGTCAAGTGCTTACTTTTCACTCCTATGCATCAACATCAATTGTGAGAGAGCACTCTTGCTATGGGGGAATGAAGACTGGACAAAGTAGTGCAGCAATAACTGAGGAAGACATAATAATCCATATTCTCCTGATCATTCAGTTGACATCAACAGGACTGTTTTATTGCCAAAATAACATTTGAAGTAAAAATCCTTAATATATGCTCCATTTTCCAATTTTGGAGCAACACAGGTGGGTAATATTTGCACCACTACCAGGAAACTACCTATTTGGAAAGAAAGCCTTTACAATGAGCACTAACAATATGGAGCACTGTGTAGCACCACAGTACGGCGACTACCCATCGTCATTACCCATAGTCATTAACTTTACAGCTAAGCATTCTCAGATTATTGTATAAATTAACTTCTTTTGAATAATTTCCTCAAGTCTTTCAATTCATCTATAGTTTTAATTAAAAGTTTTAGAGAGGAACCACAGCATAATATTTGGCTTTCTGAACTCATAAACATGGGTGCAGCTTTTTGCTTTGAATTGGCCTTAGTGCCAGAGAAGGATCAAGGACATATTTAACTTGCCAGCGTTTCTGTAACCACAGCCTCTGCCTCCTGTGATCAACTCTAACTAAAGTCTAAGATTTTGTGCTCTTGGTGGACAGATACATATCAATCTCCTAGGAGCAAAAGGCAAGATAACAACCACTTTTTTGCCTCTGCAACTAATGCTTCTTCTTAAGTTGTAATAATTATTACTCTCACACAGCCAAGATTAGTGAACAGAAAAACAATTTGCTTTGGGGAAGTGAAACAGAGACGCTACAACAGTTTTTATCCTTCCTGCCTTAGAAGACCTGGTAATCAATTACCAAAAACACGCAAAGAGTAACTGAAAATGTAATCCTACGTACCGGTTGAAGTGCTGAAAAATTTAGAAAAAGGCTTACAGCTCAAAGCAATTGTTCACATGATGCATATTTTTACATACTTCATTAAATAGTTATGGATGGAAGGGCTTGTATACATTTGTTTTTCCTTTCTTCTGTAGTTCTTATATGGAAATAACAAATTTAAATCAAGATAGTAGTTGACAGGATAACCACATCTACTAAGCTCCATTTCAGCTAGAAATGAAGCATTTGACCTAAATTTTTGTATTTCTATTTTGCCAAAGAATACATTTTCTAGTGATCACATAATAATAACTTCTGCAAGTACTTGATAATTCAGTTGTTTCATCACCATTACAACAAAAAAGCCAATCTAGAGAACATAAAAAGATCGCCATTAAATTGAAATGGATTCTGCTTTCAGGGATCATGCAAATATATTGCTCAGCATTGCTCAGGTTGGAAAAGACCTTCAGGATCACAAAGTCCAGCCCCAACCTAACTCTACTACCCTAACAACCCACTGCTAAACTACGAACCTGAGCACCACATAAAAATCATTTTAAAACACGTTCACAGATGATGACTCAACCACGTCCCTGGGGACCCTGTTCCCACACTTATCAGTGCTTATTGTAAAGAAGTTTTGTATTCAGAAACACAAGAGGACTTCAGGTATTTTATTATAAAATATAGTAAGCCTCAAAACAGATCCATATTAAAAATGTACTTCAGACTTCTGGGACTGGAGGATTTCAGAGTACAATGCAAAAGAATTTAGTTAGCAGTTAAGTCAAACAGTTAAAACCAAGTATAATACAGGAGTGCCAAAGGAAGGCAGTAGAATTTCTAACCAATGTAATTACACGGTCACTTATAACGCAAATTTTTCACAGTATGTTTCACAATATGAAAGAATGCACAGCACCTTCAGTGTCTGCAATTTGCAGTTCTGACCTTTCTGTCAACATGAAAGCCATGCACCGCCACGGAATATTGAAAGAAAAGGTCCTGCCTTCAACAGCCAACAAACTTCACATTTAACAAATATAAGAACTCACACAGACACATTCCTGTACCTAGAATCATGGAATAATTAGGGATTGGAAGGGACCTCAAAAAGATCATTTAGTCCAATCCCCCTGCCACAGCAGGATCACCCAGACTAAGTCACACAGAACACATCCATACTGCTTTCTAGAAGTTCTAAGCACCTGCAACACAGGCTTTAAGAAGAAAGTACCTTCCCCACCGTAAGTCACTATAGAATCAGTCAGAGTTGGAAGAGACCACAGGATCACCCAGTTCCAACCCCCCTGCCATGTCCCACAGTGCCACATCTACTCGCTTTTTGAACCCCTCCAGGGATGGGGACTCCGCCACCTCCCTGGGCAGCCTGTTCCAGTGTTTAACTGCTCTTTCACTAAAGAATGTTTTCCTAATTTCCAGTCTGAACTTCTACTGGTGCAACTTGTGGCCATTTCGTCTGGTCCTGTCAGCAGTTATTTGGTAGACAAAGCCAACACCAGCCTCTCTACAGCCTCCTTTCAGGTAACTGGAAAGGTCAATAAAGTCTCCCTTTAGCCTCCTCTTCTTCAGGCTAAACAATCCCAACTCCCTCAGCCTCCCTAAAGCAATGGTTTGGTTCTAGAGCAGCCAAGCAGCAGTACATGCCATTTAACGTAACTGGTGAGCAAGCAGTTCCTGGCCACCTCACCAGAGAAGCAATAGGCTCATAGATCTAGTAAAACCTGCTTGGTGTCTTATGAAACTGGTAATCCATGGAATACGAAGTGGGAAAGCCCAGGGTACTGCAGCTGGGACAGACACAATACAAATTGCTGATGAGCCACTTAAACTGGACACAGAATGAGCAGGTGATGAACAACCAGGAAAACCAGTTTTTCAATGGCCCCATACGTGACCAGATTAGGGCCCCAAAGATGTAGGGTATTTCAACACTATAAATGCAGTAAGTATTTTACCTGGTACACAAACTTATGCCACTGGCAGAACAGTTAGTTCAGCTCTGGGATATATTCTCTGCACAGAACGCTGACTGGAACAGGTTCAGAAAAGCCTCACGCAAATGATTTTTCAAGAGTTCCAATGAAAGACCTGAGGAAGTCAGTGCAATCAGCTTAACAGAAACATCATTAAATCATTTGATCATGAATAAAACAGTCATGAGAAGATGTTTTTTCACGTTCACAGAGTCACTAAGGTTGGAAAGGATGTCTAAGACATTCAACTCCAACCTTCAACCCAACACTTCCATGACCACTAGACCATGTTTCATCTACTTGCCCAGGGAAGTGACTCCACCACTTCCTTGGGAATCTTTGGGGAAGTTTGTGACTTCTCTTAGTCCAGCTTGATGGCACAGTTGCAAAAGGGTCTTGCCAATTGAAAAGAACTCTTTTATGACCTACTTAACTCCAGTCCAAAACATCGCATTTGAGTCACTAGATGTAAAGAGAAGATAAATAACTGCTATTGTCCTACAGGCCCCCATAGATGAGCAAAGCCTCTTCTTGGAGGCAGTACAAAGGACACCGTATCTGGAAAAGAGACCGTAAGAAAAGCGCTCTTATATGAGTTTATCAGAAAAAGCGACATAGTTGTTTGATCAAAGAAAACAGTAAAATTACTGTGTTCATCTCAATGTCAAGAAAGCCAGAGATAAAGCATGGACCTAGAATGGGCAACTGGAATAACAGACTGCTTTAGTCATCTTCATTTCAGAAGGCAATGTGGGACCTCTCTCGTATCATTCCTTTTATTTGCTTTTCTTTAATATTAAGCTCAAATATATCTCTTCCAGTGACTTCAGTAAAGATGCTCCTTACTGTCCAGAGCCTTTAGGCAAAATTCTTGTAAAACACTCTGTGATGCTTATGTAGAAAATAAATCTCAGCAGGCACATCAGAGAGTTTCCTGGTGTGATTTAATCAGTACACACAAACTGATAGAACATTTTCTTTCTCATTGCTGAGGGAGAAGTCAGAATAAACACAACAGAGAGACAGCTCACATTTCATGGATCTGGCTTCTGTTGGTTGCCCTTGACACCTGACATTCTGCAGAACTTGGCTTCGTCCAAAAACTTGCTCAAGTATTTGGGGCAATTAGTTAGTCAGTAAGTACACCCCAGCAGACACAAACAGCTGATATCACAAGATCGTTGAATCATAGAATGGTTTTGGCTGGAAGGAACCTTGAAGATCACCTGGTTGTAACTCCCCTGCCATAGGCAGGGACACCTCTCACCAGAGACCACGCTGCTCAATGCCCCATCCAACCTGGCCTTGAACACTTCAGAGATGGAGCAGCCACAACCTCCCTGGGCAACCTGTTCCAATGCTTCATCACTCTCATGGTGAACAAATTCTTAATATCCAAACTAAATCTACACTTTTTCAGTTTCAGGCCATTTCCCATTGTCCTATAACTCCTGTCCCTTATGAAAAGTCCTTCTCCAGATTTCCTATAACCCCCTTCATGTACTGGAAGGCTTCTATTAGGTCACCCTAGAATGACTTAATGTGTCTATTCCACTCCTTACCAGGTTTGATAACAGGTAGAATGACTTCAGCATGTTAGGATCAACATACTTCCCACCTCTTTTCCACCTTGGACCTTCAGAATACCCCAAACTCCCTGTATAAATACTGAAGCTAAAAGACAGAGCAAATTCATAGCACCTGGGTTCAGCTGGTTCCGATGCCTTGACAGACATGTTACTTTTTCTGAATGGCACAGAAGTGACAGGAAAGATTCAGAGTCACCTCACAATCCCTGAGTTTAGAGCAAGCGAAAAAAGTCCTACAGAACAAGATTTGACTTGTGGTAAAGTTATCTGGAAAGCAAAAATCTCTTGGCTGTACATGATGGACAGATAAATGAAGAGTTTTGATCTCCTGTCAACCCATTTGATCCAGCAAAGTTATTTGTTAGTGAAGCAAAAGCAGCTTTCAGGAATGGCATCTCTGGTATTTTCCACCAGGGCAGATCTAGACGTCTGAAGTAATTCTGCATTATGATTATCAATGAGGTGAAATTGAACATGGAGCACCATACAAACAGTATTAACAACGCATCGCTGAAGAAGGTATTTACTGAAAATTCATCTCCCAGAAGCACATTCATCTTCAGCAGAAGAAACACTACAGCAAAGCAAAAATCCCATGTCGGTGCTCTGCAGGAGAAGGAGAAAGCACCTGACTGGGTCTGCAGTCTCATTTGTTCGGATGTTACAAGGTGGCTTGGGAAAAAAATAAAAGGAAAGAAAAATAATGTCCTTAACAGAAATTGTTTAACTATTAAAAAAGACAAGAACAAAAGCTTTAAAACATAAATACTTAGTGATAATAAGAGTCTGGGAGGACTTGATAGTGACCTTCCAGTATCTACAAGCAGGCTGGAGAGGAACTGTTTACAAAAGCCCGTAGTGATAGGACAAGGGGCAATAGCTGCACATTAGAGAAGGGCAGATTGAAATGGGATATTAGGAAGAAGTCACTTAGCAGGAGGGGGGGTTGAACACTGGAACAGGTTGCCCAGGGAGGGAGTTGAGACTCCATCCCTGGAGATATTCAAGGTGAGGATGGACAAGGCTCTGGGCAACTTGATCTAGTTGAGGATGTTTGGCTCACTGCAGGGTGGTTGGATTAGATGGCCTTTGGAGATCCCTTCCAATCCAGGTGATTCTAAGATACCACTCAGGATAAACGATTAATTTCCCACTGGAATTAGCTATAGAATGTAGCAGCACCTTTTCCAACATTTGCAACTAACTCTCCTTGCTTCTTTGACAGCCAACAACACTCTACTATCAGAAGCAGGTCCACTATGCTACTGAATATTATGGCTCTGACTTTCTTCAGAACAAGACAAAAGCTCTTTGGGGTTTTTTTCTTCCAAGTGTGTTGAATTTGTTCCCTATAATGAAAGCAGTTTAAAGATAGTCTTTCATTCAGTTGGTTGAGGTAAAAAAAAGTCTCAATTCTTTCCCTAATCTTACATAATACCTTCTGCAAGGCTGCATAACAAGATTTTACTTGCAGAAAGCATCTTAAGAAGACAAAATCTCTTGGAGATGTATAGTAAAATCACATTCAGAGGTAGCAATTAGGTGTTTTAATTGTGCATTCCACACCATAGTTCTAATCTGCCAGGAGATCACCCTATCAGATACCTAAAAGAAACATATCCTGCCATCAGTTCAACAGTAACTACCTTCGGCTTTTCATACATTTCTATTATTTCTGTCCTCTCTTCTTAATTAAAGGGTCAGATTACATCTAGGGGAAAAAAAAAAAAAATCAATGCCTGCAGGTAAATATCTGAAAGCTAATTTTAGGAATGTGTTATGCAAATACAACTGGAAAAAGATCTAGTCTGCACTGAAAACTTGCTTTAAGGTATTAAAATAATTTTTAAATTTTCTAGATTCTGACACCACTTACGCATCTTTTCCTGTTTTTTTACTTATCAGACAGGTTAATCCTTTTTCCTAACAAGTGTATTTAACAGTACCTATGTCTGGATGAAAATTAATTCGTTTCTCCTCCACACTCACATTTTCTGCACACAATTTCAGTAAAAACAACTCTTTAGTAGGAAGCATGAATGAAGAAGAGCGTGTGACATTTAGGGCTAAGTGGCAGGATACAGACTACCAGGAAAAGATAACTAAAGTCAGTGGAGAACGCTTGCAAAACGTAAGCCAGTTTGGCAGAACCCGGTACTGTACTGCACTCGGGAAATTAGATAACAAAAGGTTGGCAATGTGCATTCTGCTCTTTAATAGAACAGATGATATCAGATAAGCTAACAGCCAAATAGTCACATCACATCTTTCCTCACAATAACACGGACAGGAATACATGGCGGTACTAAAATTTAATGGTATTTTGTTTGGAAGAAAAACTAATCTGAACTGTACTCCAAGATGACCTTTCATTTAGATAAAATTGAATTCAAAAACTACTCCTTCTGAAAAGAAGGAGATAGCATAATCCATTAAGACAGTTTTCTGCGGAGCTGATAACTATCTAGTCATTGTTGGACATTTCATCACTATAAAATGTAAGACTATCCCACTAGTAAAACTCATATGGTTTTCTCTACACAGACTGCCAACAGACCCTAACTAATGGATTCAAGAAACAGAACAGAACTCTAAGGTTGCTCTGCAAATAGTGCGGTGTCCATGATGGCATTTAGTTTTCCTTTTACCTGAACCTGTACATTTGACACAAACCCTTTGGAGGCACTGAAAGTCTTCATTCTCTCCTACTGCATTTCATACAAGTTGTTACAGAATCACATTAGGGATCAGAAGGGACCTCGAAAGATCATCTAGTCAAATCCTCCTGCCAGATTAGCATCGCCTAGACCACGTAGCACAGGAACATATTCAGGTGGGTTTTAAACATCTCCCTTAGAAGGTTGTTCTCCCATAATATGAAGTCCTGCAACAAGATTCTTATTTTGATCCTTGTATTATGACAGGAAAACTATTTTTCTGCGTTAAATACATGGGAACAAGCAGTAAAAGGAGCTGATTTCAGAAATAACATACAGACAGCCGCTTTGAATCTTCTGTTACAGGACTATATCTAAGGCAAAGTAAGTTGCTACATTATTGAGCACTTTGGTACACAATCCTTCATAGAATCATAGAATAGCTTAAGCTGGAAGGGACCTTGAAGATCATCTAGTTCCAACTCCCCCTGCCACGGGCAGGGACACTTGTCTCCCACCAGAGCAGTTTGCTCAATGCCCCATCCAACCTAGTCTTGAACACAATCTCCTTGGGCAACCTGTTCCAGTGCCTCAGCACCCTCATGGTGAAGAACTTCCTCCCCATATCCAATCTAAATCTGTCCTCTTTACATTTCAGACCATTGCTCCTTGTCCTGTCACTACAGGCCCTTCTCCAGATTTCCTATAGCCCCCTTCATGCAGGTCCCCTTTCCACTCTCCATTGTCACAAGTAAAAGTGATTTTAAAGTCATTTCCTAGCTTCTGCATTAAAAAGTGTAGGCAGTTTCTAATGTGGACAGCAACAAAGACCATGCATCCATCACCGGGGTCTATAGCCTGAAATTACAGCACAGACTCCTGTTAGATGCGATGCAGGACATTAACTGGCAGAAGAAAAAATCCTTTATGCCAGAGGGAAGTGGCCCCTAGAACTAAGTGCTAACCCCAGCAGCAGTTAAGGAAGCCCTGGCCCAATTTATCCCTCTCTTTTCTCCCACCCTGGAGGTGGGATCTGTGCCACATATTTGTGCCCCCAAAGGAGGGAGAAGGGTTGCTGAGACTATGGTTTTACGGAGTAAGCCTGGCCAGGCTGTCTGCCTCTCCAAGTTTCCCAGGAATTGTGAGAACTTTTTCTCCCAACGGGTATTCCGAGAGGCTGTGTAGATGTAGTTAAGGATAAGAGGTAGGACTTCGTTTATTTGCTTCTCTCCATTTGCTCTGTCAGTTCTCACCATAGTGCAGTCTAATGCCTTGGTGGCAGCCTGGGATCCACTCCCTAGAACAGTCAGGTTCAACTATTGATTTGGCAGGTTGACACTGTTTTTCTGAGAAAAAGATGCAAACGAAGGGAAATGGTGTGATTGAACTGCTTAAACTCAGCTAAATCAGAACAGAACTGGGAGGAGAAGGTTCCATAGGGACCTTATAGTGACCTTCCAGTACCTGAAAGGGAGATGAATACTACCTTAATTATTTCTAGTACTTTAGATTAAACATTAGGAAAAATTTATTCCCTTACGGAGTGGTCAGAGGTTGAAACAGGCTGCCCAGGGAGGGTGTGGAGTCACCATCCCTGAAAGTATTCAAAAAATAAGTAGATGTGGCCCTAGGGAGTTCCCTAGGGTTTACTGGGCAGGATGAGGTTGGGTTGATGGTTGGACTGGATGATCTTGTAGGTCTCTTCCAACCATAATGATTCTATGACTGTATACATGAGCAGGTGAGTAAAAAAAACATGCCCCAGAATGTTTTTGAGATTAAAAAAAACAGCACTGCATTAAGACCCAATTGAAGAATTCTTCACATTTTAAGATACGATAGTTACATCTGTTTCCTCTATTCAGACAAAGTTCCTTGGATTTGAAATGTTAACCTAGCAGTGAACTGAAACTGAAGAGACAAATCAATAGCTTCATGTGCTTTTCTCTCTGTTTTTTTTTTTTTGTGGTATTTTTTCCATGATAAGTGTCTTAATAAATTACCACTCAGAAACCTGAATACCAAGAGGTGCTTGCCAAAATTATGTCTTAATCTTTGTCAAAAAAATCCTACAGTCCCCTGAAATGACTTTAGTGGGTAATTAGTGATTTTGGCAACAAAATTCTGCATTGGACATGAGACAGAATCTTTCCTGTCAATTCTTAGACTAATTACCTAAGGAGTAAAAAGACCAAACAATTACCAGCTAGGAAAAGTACTTGGTCAAAAAAAGCCCAGTTAATTTCAGAACTAACTCAAATGGAGAATCAAGATGTGGGCTCCAAATAAAAATGGTACTAAACATTGTTTAAAAGCAATGACAGAAAACAGAATAGAAGCAATTGAGTTAATCAAGGCATACATAAAGATCTGTACATTAGACAAGTTTCTCCTTGTTAATTTTTAATCAGTTACCCCAGGAGATTCAGAGAGATGTAAAAAAACATAGTCTAGGTGGTCCTGCTCTGGCAGGGGGATTGGACTCGATGATCTTTCAAGGTCCCTTCCAATCCCTAATGTTCTGTGATTCTGTGATAGCTCTCTCACAGAATTGCTCGTCTTATAGTGTGAAATAAAAACAGGACCAGAGCAAACAAACTTCCACGCAGGGACTGTGATTACCCCAACTCCCTAGCTGCTAGTTCACTCTTTCACTCTGTTTCAAATTATTCCAGCTTGCTGTTTCCAAGACAATTTAAGCATGGCTTCAAATGTATTTCACTCCAGGGATCACTTCCCAACAAAACTACAAGTGTTAGATCCCACCAGCTCAGCTCCAAGAGGCTCACCCTTCTTCTGACAAACTGCAGAGAAGACAACATAGAACCATATACACCCTGCATCTCATACTGTAAAAACCATTACTTCAGTGGACCACAGCATATTCCTTGAACTATTTACGTACTTTGAACAAACAAGACATTGTCCGAAGTCACTTGTGAGTAGAGGAAAGTTGTGCCACGGGAGGGTCAGATTAGACATTAGGAAAAATCTCTTCCCTGACAGAGGGGTCAGAGATTGGAACTGGCTACCCGCAGAGGGGATGGAGTTGCCATCCCTGGGGGGGTTGAAAAAACATGTAGATGTGGCACTAAGGAACAAGGTTTAGTGGGCAGGTTGGGGTTGGGTTGACAGTTGGACTGGATGATCTTGGAAGCCTCTTCCAACATCAATGATTCTATGATGATAACAGCCACAGTTTATCTTAAAAGCACAATGTAGGGACTTGCTATGAAGCTGGAAGATGACGAACATCAAATATTCTTCAGTTTAAAGGTTTATGAAAGAGGTCTGGCTAACATCATCATCTCCAAGTTGAAGAATAATATTTCTTATCGGCCTTCAAAGAATGATTTGACATCACTGAATAGTAAGATATATTTCTATATGAATATAAATATAGTGTTTCAGAGAAGCAGCACACAGCTTAATTAAAATTTAGATTGTGTTTTAAAGCCCTTGGATGAAAAGCAAGGTCTCACATACATTATGGTTTCACACAGTCGTGATCGGCAAAGCTTCAAGGACTTCAATTTAGAGAATAACCAACCTACCCACTAAATCACTGATTTGCCTAAATACAAGGAAGAGTCATTCACTCTCGTATTAACAAAATATTTTTTACGTACTCTTGAGGAAAGAACCATCCAGTTTAACTGGAAACCGTCTCCAAAACCACAGTGCTTCAAAGCAGAGCATGAAACATTGGCGTATCACCTTTTTGGCTTCACAAGGGTACTCTGAAATTAAGTGCAAAGGCCAGAAGCTAAGATGCTTAATCCTCTTACAATGTATGAATCTATTTTATTAAGAACAATGAAAATATCTCTACGTTTATTTTATTTCTTAAGCAGATCAAGTAGCAAAAACTTAGTGCTCGACAAATAAAAGTTCGTTAAAACTACATTTTCTACCATAAGATGGAAAACGAAGCCACTTTAAACATTGCCTTAAGATGATAAACTTAAAAACAGTTAATCAGCACTCTTAAACAAACTCACTTAGCAGCATTTCGCTATTACCATCTACTGTGAGAATCCTTAACTCAACAATATTGTCAATCCCTGCAAAGACACAGCCAAGTTGGAAGGCAAACAGACTAATGCAGAACTGATAACAGCACTGATGGTTACAGAACGGTAACATCAAGATCAGGAAGACTCTAGCACCAAACCAAACAAAACTCAAAATCAAGAAAACCACCAGTAGAAAAACCAACAAAATCAAGCAAACCATCTCCCTAAGGACTGTTCAAAATCAGATGCATTTAGACTGTAGCTAGTGAAAAACGGGTAAGCACAAAATCACAGAACATTAGGGATTAGAAGGGACCTCGAAAGATCATCCAGTCCAATCCCCCTGCCACAGAAGGACCACCTGGACCAAACCGCTCAGGAACATGCTCCACAACCCGCCCTGGGCAGCCCCTTACAGTGCTCTGTCATCGTCACTGTGAAGTTCCTTCTCACATTGATGTGGAACCTCCTCTGTTCCAGCTTACACCCATTGCCCCTTGTCCTATCATTAGGTGACACTAAGCAGAGCCTGGCTCCATCCTCCTGACACCCACCCTGCACATATTTATCAACAATAATGATGTCACCCCTCAGTCCTCCTCTTCTCCATGCTCAAGAGACCCAGCTCCCTCAGCCTTTCCTCATAAGGGAGGTGTTCTACTCCCTTCATCATACGGTCATGAAGTTCAACATGGATCAACACACACAAACACCCTGCCCCAGCGTTAGTGAAAGTGACACCAAGGTTCCTTTCTGTGCTGGAAAAATCCCACGCCAATCAGGTCCAGTGGCAAAGGGACGGCCCAGGCTCTCCATGGTTTATTTCCCTCTTTGACAGGAGTGATTAAGTCCCATTAGCATCAGCCGGAGGAAGGCATGCATAGCAGGAGTGGGAGCCATCCCCCAGAGACCCCTGCCCAGCAATTAATGCTCAACATTGTGATGGAGGCAGCAGCTGCAAGAGAGAAGAGAGCCGGGGAAATAATCCATCTATCGGGTAGAAAGAGCAGTTTGAAGCAGGAGGAAAGCTTGTTGTGTCTGGGATTTAATCATGCACTTTAAAGAGGAACAGGAAAGAGTAGAGGGGAAAAGATGGGCTCTAGCCCAAATGGTATCATGAGGAATAAACAAAAGGGATTGGAAATCAGAAATTCTTGCAGAGCGGGCAAAAAGCTCCACAAGTTTCCATCATTTCAGTCTCAGCGTTGCTAAGGGTCAGGAGGAGAAACCTTCCTTTTAGGAATGTTTGCTCTAATCTGTTTCTTGAAAACCTGACAGCTATGGAATGAATCAAGTAACTGCTGTGAAAAATCATCTGTTCTGCAAAAGGCAACTGACAAGTTCTCTGCCAGCTGGTATTTAAGAGACTACTTGATGTGAAGAAAAACAAAACATAATTTACAGAACACATCCAAATTCACCACAAGGTAAAATACATTTTCTTTAAGTAAAGAATTTTGCCTCTTAGACCTGAAAAACCACTTGTTTTCCCAAGGCTGATCAGATATTGCTAATTCTGGAAAAGATTCTGGGAAACCACGTGTGCAGATTATCGGTACCAAAATCTGTCATGTGGATCCAAGAGAAAAAAATCCACCCGCTAGCTTGTTCACCAGTAATCCTTTCCAGTTTGTCCTTCAGTGAATACCTAATCAGAGCAGCACACAGGAAAACACACTGGAAGGGCCAAACTCTTCTGAAATAGATCTTAAGTGACATTTGGAAAGGTAAGTTCATACAGTTTTAGGACCATTTACAGCTTAGGTACTTACCTTCCAATCCGTTTAATAGCAGCTATTTTGTCTGCTCTGAGTGAGTATTGAACCTATACTTTATAAATCAGTCACTGTGTGACTACATCTACCCTGGGAGTTCCGCACAGCACATAACTCCACAAATCACTGCTTAGCTTCAGGTTAAAAAAAAACCCCACAAAACTATATAAAATAGGATTTCAAGGGTGAAATGGGCACACACTGGGTTTTTTTTATCCTCTAAATATGCAGAGTGATCTCTACAAACACCTACAAAGCACAAATGAAATGCCTGGTCATAGCAATATTTATTTTACAGTTCCACTAACAGCAGAAGTTTCTTCTATAAGCTGTTGAGCAGAGGTTCTGCAACAGAGATCACGTTGAGCTTGCTGTCAGCAGCATGAGGGACATGTAATTTCCATCTGAACCAACACATCCAGCTAACGTACGGAAATAACTCCTCATCCCGCACATATTTAGTTACAAGAACATCCAGCAGAACTGACCAAAGATGCCAACGGAAGCTCTGGAAGTTCTATTTGTTGGTTTATGCTAAGTGCCCACAAGACAAAAACAAATCTCCTTATCTTTATTGACAATGTGATTAGAAAGTCTGAGGAGCTGAATCCTGCAACAAAAACACTAAGTTTTTGAAACACCTTATCTCACCAGACCCTTACTCACAGCAAAAGGACTTGGCCAGCTAAACTGGACTGAAAAATGTTTGACAAACAAAAGCCTTCACAAAATTAAGTGGCTTACTGAGAGCACCCGTGTAATTTCAAGTATTAGACTAGTTTCCAATACCAGATACTGGAATATTGATGTTAAAGCATGTACTCAAGGTTTTTATAATGCGACGTGCTTTCATAGTTAAGCAAAAAACAACCTCTGAGCTGTTCTTTGAAATCCTACTCTGAATTTGTATAATCAATTCAGCCTCATTAACATTTCACACACTCTACCTTAGTCAAGTTTCCTCTTATTCCAAACACAGGAACACAGCTGATAGAAATCAGACACCTAGACAGAAGCTCAATTAGGGTTCAGTAAGCACACTTTCAAAAATCTCCCCAGTTGGAGAAGCACTTCAATTCCATCTAAACCCAAACACATTTAAATTTCAGTAGAACTACTATCTGTGTTAGTCTGCTAGCCTGCTCTGCCAAATCAGGTCACCTCAATGGCAGCATTCAGTCGATCTTTCTGTTGGCTCATCCTCAACAAACTCTTCTTGTGCCAACCTGTAGGTAGATATATTCTCCAGTATTTTAAAGCTCACCCAAGAACAGCACCTTCCAGAACACACCACGGTCCTAAAACTAAATGCTTCAACTGGATAAACAACGGTGAATGTACTTCTCTGCAAATGCCACTTCAGAAAGATCCTCCCCGTCAGAAAATGCTCCATGCATGATGGTACTGTGGCTGTTTCACATGAGTACACAGTAATAGATTTCCAAACCAAACAAGCTAGAATAAAATTTGATGACAGATTTCTTAGTCTTTCAGCTGAAGCTACTAAGTTGGAACCAGTTTACTATCCTTTATATTCCTGTTAGCTTTTAAGATGCTTTCTCTTCCCATCATTCTGTGTTGGTTCAGCATTTGGCACCAATGGCAGGTGAGGCAGATGGGCTAGCAACCTTCTGTTTTACACCACATTTACTCTTAGTTGCACTATTAAGCTCAAACTAGCAACCCTGTCACAGAATCACAGAACATTAGGGATTGGAAGGGACCTCGAAAGATCATCTAATGCAGACCCCCTGGCAGAGCAGAACCATCTAGACCAATCTTTATTTATAATAATTTCCTGCTATGTCTACAATAAAACTTTCAGAAGAAACTTCCTTTAAGAACCTTCAATTGTATCTGAAAGGGTTGTTTCAGAAGTTAATTTGGCTAATCAATGGTGTTTACACATCGCATTTGCTGTAAGAATGACTTCTGTTGGTTTAACTTCGATCTATTAGCATAAGGTGCTCCTAAACTGATGCAAGAATGCCTCGTTTAACTAAACCGATCTCTCAACCTACTTAATCACTAACACTCCTCTTGTGTACACAAGGCTTTTGTGTTCCTGAAGGGTCTTGAAAAGGTGTAGGCTTCCAGGATGCTGAGAGAAGAATGCTTGATGGAGCCTGCACCCAAAATAAGCTGCAGGTTAGGTACACAACACCTTGTTTGATCACTCCCCCCTTAGTCAGTTTGCCCTGTACTAAATATAATTGAGACAGATATCTTTGCATGATAAGGAAAACGTATACTTTCAATCATTGTGAGACTACACCTTGAATACTGGGTCCAGTTTTAGGCACCACAGGATAAAGACATTGCTCTTCTCTGGCCCTGTTCCAGCACCTCAATGAGGCTGGGGAGAGGGCTGGAGAACAAGCCCTATGACAAGCAGCTGAGGGAACTGGGGTTATTTAGTATAGAGAAGAGGCTGAGAGGAGACTTCACTGCTCTCTACAGCTCCCTACAAGGAGGCTGTAACCAGCTGGTCTCTTCTCCCAAATTACTAATGATAGGATGAGGGGAAATGGACTCAAGTTGCATCAGGGAGATTTAAACTGAATCTTAGGAAGAAGTTCTTTCCTGAGACTGATTGGGCACTGGGACAGGCATCCCAGGGAGGTGATGGAGTCCCCATCCCTGGAGGTGTTTAAAAAATTTGGTAGCTAGACCACTTGAGGCCATGGTGTAGGGGTTAGGGAGCTGTTGGGCTGAGAGCTGGACTTGATGATCCTGAAGGTCCTTTCCAGCCAGGATGATTCTATGATTCTGTGCATAAGGCAAGAAGAAACAGACATCCATTTTGCCACCAGAATGAACTACAACATTTTAACTCATTCAAACGCTGGCTGGCTAGACTAGTATTTCTTCAAACTCTAAGCAACAGACACACAGAGTAAGTAATAAAGGCATTGCTCAGCAAAAAATATACACTTAACAAAAGGGATTTCATTTGCCACAGTTGACATCTAAGCAAAATGAACAAAAGACTATCTGTGAGAGCAAATTTCCTGTGAAATAAACGTGCATAACAAGCTTTTCTCCAGCAGCACTTGCCTTTTCTGTACAATGAACAGCAGCCTGTGTGGACAACAGAGCACCGGCTCCTGTCTTAATGCCTTGGGAGAAAACCATAATTGAGTAAGGCAGGGCCCCACCTCACTTCCTTCACTGACAGGTGCCTGACAATCCTTGTGCCCAGGGCATGCAGCTGTGCCTTCCCTTCTCCTCCTCCAGAGTTAACTCTATCCTCACCAGGCACTGAACAGCCCATTGGGCTTGCAAAGAACCTTGTGCACTTCCACCCCACTCGTTTGTCTCTTCAGAGGTCTCTACCTACTTCACATTTTGAATTTAGTGCTTTGCCTCCCCTTTCCAGTACATGTTTACAGCTTCTTCAGATTTTTAGGTTTGTGTAAAATATGAGTGATAGCTTTGTTAGCCTACTGGTTTCTCCTTAGTATTTTATCCCCTTCCTTTTATTTTTACATCCAGACCAACAAACACCAAAGCGACATTTTTCACTCCTCTGTCCCTATTTCACACCTCTCCTCTCTGAGATTTTTTTTTTCTCTCTTGCCTTTACTATTTCATCTTTCACTTCACTTTTCTTGATGGTATCGAGTAACAACTGCCTGGATTCCCTAACAGCAGGAGGGAAGCTCATTTCTTCATCCATGAAGCAGGACACTGACTGAAGCATCCGCACACGTAACCCACGGGCACAAACCCCAATTCTGTGGGCTATTCCACACCAGCTACTAACAAAGTGCACTCCTGCCTTATACACTTCCTCCCTTTCATTTTCCCACAGAGATTTTGCTAAACAAGGCACAACTTCCTCAGAGTAGTAGTTTACTTGGCTCTGCATGAAAACTGGAAAAAAATATAGAGACAAAATATATATTGAATACATCTACGAATGTGTGCAAAGTCACCAGCAGTAGAACAAGAGGGAACTGCCTCAAGTTGTACCAGAGGAGGGTTAGACTAGACATCAGGAAAATCTCTTCCCTGACAGAGTGGCCAGGGTTTGGAACAGGCTACCCAGGGAGAGGGTGGAGTCATCATCCCTGGAGGGGTTCAAGAAATGAGTAGATGTTGCCCTGGGGAACGGGATTTACTGGGCAGCATGGTTTGGGTTGATGGTTGGACTGGATGATCTTGTAGGTCTCTTCCAACTTTATTGATTCTAGGATTCTATGAATTTACATGCGGATCTGTAAAAGTAATGCATGGAATAGTCCCAAAACTATAAAGGGTGTATTAGCAAAGTGCTGGGAAGTTTTCTGGTGTGAAACTGGTCTGTCCCAAACAGAACTGTGTCACAGTATCTCCCAGGAAAGATGGAGCAGCTGAAACAACCCTTGTGCCAAGGGTAAGTGTCTCAGATACAGACACAAGTGTTGGGGAGAGACAATATTTACTAGCACAGATTCTGTCCACTCCACAACAGCTGGCCTCAGTGTTCAGGGATATTTTTAAGCCGACAGGCACGTCCAAAGAGATTCCCAAAAGATTGGACATAATTTCCTCCAAAAGTTCCTATTTTCCCACCTCACCTTAAATCAATCCAACTCTGGAGGCTCTGTCACAGGATCCCAGAGTCACAGAAAGTTAGGGGTTGGAAGGGACCTCCAGAGATCATCCAGTCCAACCTGCCCTGACAGAGCAGTATCCCCTAGGACAGGTCACACAGGGCTGCATCCAGGTGGGTTTGAAAGTCTCCAGAGCAGGAGATTCTACACCTTCTCTGGCAGCCTGTGCCAGGGCTCTGTCACCCTCACAGTGAAAAAGATTTTCCTGATGTTCACACAGAACCCCCCCACCCGGCTCCTGCTCACACCCTCTGCCCCAAGGAGGTGTCCTATCACTGAGCAGAGCCTGGGTCCATCCTCCTGACACTCACCCTTTCCACATTTATCAACATTAATGGGGTCAACCCCTCAATCTCTCCTTCTCCTGGCTAAAAAGACTCAGCTCATTCAGCCTTTCCTCATCAGGGAGATGTTCCCCTCCCTTCCTCATCCTTGTGGTTCTGAGCTGGGCTTTTTAAAGCAGTTCCCGGTCCTTCTGGATCTGAGGAGCCCAGAACTGGGACACCTCAGAGAGAGCAGAGATGCTACCGGTACCTTCCAGAAGTGACTGGGAAATTGCCTTCTTGCTGTCTGCAAGCTACCCTTACAGCTGAGACAATCAACCATCTTCTGCAAAAAGATCAAAACCCACTAGAAGTTTCACTACCACCTGCTTGATTTACTTTGTAAAGCACATAAGCAAAACACAGATATGGTCCTTTTGCTAAAGGCAAAAATCCCAGCTCACTTTTGGCTCTCTCTGAACTCCACACCCACCTCTGGTGTCAGCCACGCTTGTGGGCGTTCGGTTTGATCTAGGGTTTGGCATCGACCTTCTGTAGCTTTTCAGCACCAGTGTATTTAGATAAAGTATCTTCCATCATCTTATTATTGCTCTGACACAGCCATTTAGATTTTTACATAATCAAATTCTTATTGGCTTTAATTTACTGCCAGAGTAAAGAACTCAAGAGTTCAAACTATTATTTAGTATTTTAGAATCACAGAATCAGACTAAATGTCATCTAGTCCAACCACCATGGAACAAGCAGAGCCATCACTCACCAGACCAGATTGCTCAGAGCCCCACCCAGCCTGACCTTGAATGGCTCCAGGGATGGGACCTCCATCACCTCTCGAGGCAACCTGTTCCAGGGATCCACCTCCCTCAGACTGAAGAACTTTCTACTGATTTTGACCCAATCTTTTGCCACACATGGGCCAGGCACCCTACAGAGAAGCACATCATGCCCTAAACAGGCCAAGGGGCTAGGCAGCAATAGATCTTCTGCTTTCACACATTATTCCACACTTGTAGAGTGTTTTCTTTTGTGACAGCATTTCATGTCTCTGTATAGTTAGAAAGAGCTTTTTCTCCTCTTTAAAAATCACAATAATAACCCCAACCAACTGCACTGCACTGACCTGCTTTGCCCCCTGCCTAACCTTTGAGGTTTAGGCACCATCACATACATGTCATGGTCATGATTTACACTAAAACCCAGCACATGATCTTGCAAACAGTGGTGCTGACCACCATCCGTTTGTATACTGAGACAGAAAGTATTTAGGACAATAACAATTATAAGTAAAACAAAGAAATCAAAGTACCAATTCAGACTGTACAGGAGCCAACAGCAAAACTTCTCCAAGATGTTAAGGGAAAGGTAAGAGTGAAATAGTAAACCTCACAGCTCACAGATCTGACCAAAGCTTCTGCTTCTTCAGACTATCTGTGCAATTTTACCACATTAAGCTGTAACACAAGCAGCCAGGGTTTGCTCAAACGCATCTTCCTCTCTTGGAAACAGTTCCTGTCCTCAGGAACTTAGAAAACCCCATAATTTCTCCACTTGCTCCAAAAATCTAGACTGGAAACAAATCTTTCCCTGCCACCACTGTGGGAAAGCTCCCCTCCTGCTGGCATTCCTACCTTTTAGTGGTTTCTCATGGCAATGAGAGCATCCACCAGCCCTTACTGACAATGACACTGGCAGGCAGCGGTCCTTTAGGACCGGTAGTGGCACCTGTCTACAATATTGTGTTTCTGGCACGACCAGCTGAGTGGAAACTGGGTCACCGCTGAATACAGAAGATGACGCAGTAGGGGTATGCAATTGGTCCTTGCGACAAAGGGTTCATCCAGCATTGCCAAGTTTAATTTAAACCCTCAGGGCTGAAATGTGGGAACAAATTTCTCCTCTTATAAAGAAAGAATTTACTTTTCCCATCAGTTTTGGGGAAATAAGACAGAAACACCATCTGAGACAGCTTCCACGTACCACTCCCTTCTCACAGTCTATGTCTTCTATTAATTTTAGTCTATTTGGGCAGCACAGAGTGAGACTGCAGGAGGCACAAAATGAAAGTATTCTTCCAGCAACTGCCCCAGACACACCAGACACAGATACCTGGGAGAAGAATAACCAGCTGCCTTCAGCTCACAGAATCTGGAAGAAATGTTTAAAGCTACCCTTGGCAGATTTGAGGGTAATGAAGGACAGATGAAACAGTGCAATGTCTTCTCCACAGTTACCTGCTGTGATCACAGCACCATGCCTGAGAACACCCTGAAACCCTGGCTGGTTTGCTAATCCATGGTAGTAAAATGATTTAAAAAAAAAAAATAATGTTTTATTAGACTCCCTTGACTTCCTTTCCAGTAGAGGCAGCTGAATGTTAAATTCTAGTTACAGCCTCAAGTTGCATCAAGGGAGGTTTATATTGGATCTTAGGAAGAAGCTCTTTGCTGAGAGAGTGGATGGGCACTGGAACAGGCTGCCCAGGGAGGTGGTGGAGTCCCCATCTCTGGAGGTGTTTAAAAACTGAGTAGTTAGAGCACTTGTGACCATGGTCTAGCGTTAGGAAGATATTGGGCCGAGGACTGGACTTTATGATCCTGGACATTCTTTCCAACCATAGTGATTCTATTTTAGTTACCAAGGGAAAACACTCCTGTGTTCATGGTTAATTTTGTAAGTGAAAGAGAGATAAAATTAAAGTCAAAATATCTTCCACATAGGATTCCACTGTAAATCTCTCTAGCTCACACAGAGAGCAAAAAGTCCTGGTGGAATATAAGAAGTTGTTGTTTGAAAGGAAACCAAGAGTTTGTGTGTGGCATTCTTTCTTAAACAGATAACTTAAGGATTTCTATTTTTCAGCAATTTAAAACACTTTTCTTTTTTGTTCAATAATCTTTTTCACTATTAAAATGATTACAAGGCTTTCCCATGATAAGTTGTCAGCATTCTATATGACAAGAAGCCCGCTAAGTCAGCGGAAGGCTGTCACAAATTTCAGTGCTAGGCAAACAGACTAGGACTGGGTTTTCCTACAATTAGCCAAATTCTCAGTACATTGAAATGTTCATTGCAAGATGAAACATTTTGCAGGTGAAAAAAAAAGATGAGAAAAGCAGTGAATGAACCAATGCATTCTGCATCCATTCACTCCAATTTCTTCCTTCTTCTGTTACTTTACAGGGTTGGAACGAGGTGACCTCTGAGGTCCCTTCCAACCTAAACCATTCTACGATTTACCTTCTAAATCTTCTGCTTAAGCTTTAAATTTAGTTAGGTAGGTTGTCTCCTACAAGTCTTCCACAACAATGCCCTGCAACACTACAGGCTTGGGGCAGAGTGGCTGGAAAGCAGTCTAGAAGAAAAGGACCTGGGGGTTCTAATTGACAAGCGGCTGAATATGAACCAGCAGCGTGCCCAGCTGGCGAAGAAGGCCAATGGCCACCAGGCCTCGACTAGAAACTGTGTGTCTATCAGGAGTAGGGAGGTGATTATCCCCCTGTACTGAGCACTGGTGAGGCTGCACCTTGAGTACTGGGTTCACTTTTGGGCACCTCAGTACAAGGCGGACATCGAGTCCGGTGGAGCAAGTGCACAGGAGGACAGTGAAGCTGGGGAAGGGCCTGGAGAATAAATCTGATGAGGAGAGATAGAGAGTTGGGGCTGTTTAGTTTGAGGAAAAGGAGGCTAAGGGGAGACCTCATCTCTCACTACAACTGTCTGAAAGGACATTGTAGAGATGTTGGTGCTGGTTTCTTCTCACAGTTAATTAGTTATAGAACCAGAGGAGAGGGCTTCAAGCTTCTACAGGGGAGGGTTAGACTGGAAGACGGTTAGATCAGGAAGAAATTCTTCACTGGTCAGGCACTGGAATGGTCTGCCCAGAGTAGCGGTTGAGTCTCCATCCCTGGATGTGTTGAAAAGTCACCTAGATGTAGTGTTGGGGGATTTGGGTTAGGGGTGAACTTGTAGACTAGGGTTGATTCCGAGTGTCTTTTCCAACCTGAATGATTCTATGAATCTATGAAGTATGTTTTTCACTATGGCACTAGGCCTCTCAGAATATAAGCACTACAGAATCAGAGAACATTAGGGATTGGAAGAGACCTTGAAAGATCATCCAGTCCAATCCCCCTGCCACAGCAGGACCACCTAGACCAAGTTGCCCAGGAATGTATCCAGGTAGCTTTTAAACATCTCCAGAGAAGGAGACTCCACAACCCCCCTGGGTAGCCCCTTCCAGTGCTCTGTCTGCACCATGAAGAACCACTATTAACTTTTCCTAATTAGATGATAAGGGAAAATGTGCTTTCTGTATTAAAAAAAAAATCCATGAATAAGACATAAAAAAAAATAACTATGTGAAAAGGAAAAACACATTTGAAAGTGAAATGTATAAGTAAGCTGATGGTCATGTATATGTGTGATTTATTTTTGTAATATTTAATGCAGTGTGCTGGTTAACAGCTTCATCAGCTGAAAGCTAATGATTATTCAGCATCCATAACCCCTACAATGAGTTGTGATTTTTTTTTAAATTAAAAAGTGCTTAAATCACAGGACAAGTTGGAAACTACTGAAAAAATAGCATGAGCTTTTTTAAAAGCATCTAATTTCACATGTGTTCATAAGCACTTCAAACACCAAAAGGACTTGAATTTTGAAGAGTTCATCAGATAAAAGAATTTTCTCCTTAGCCCTTGTGACATCATGTATTTGGAGGGGGTTTTTTAAGTAATGTGTGCAACTCTAGGTTAAATCATTGGACACCTGGAAGAACAAACACATATTCAAAGCTTCGGGGAATTGCCATGTTCTCCATTTTAGCAATGAGATAAACGACTGGAATATTCTGATTGAGATGCAGAATAGCACCTGCATCCAACCCCATGCTATCAGAAAAATCAGTGAGGTTTTCACTTACTTGCGATTGTTAGTGCTGAATTGGGGCCTGAAGAAGAAACTGCAGAATAAAAGAGCAGATGGAAACCCCAGAAGAGCAGATGAAGAAGTGCCAAGAGCGACTGAGGTGAAACAGAGCCAAATATTTTTATCAGTTCCTAAAACAAGACATTCTTGGTAGTGAGATCAGAAGCTGAGCAATCACACCGAATTATGCTTCAACCTGCAATGAACATTTTCTCGTTCATTCTTCCAGCCAGCAAAAATAAGAAAATAAAAGAAAAACATAGGAAGAATTTTTTATAAATATATACCCAACAAAACCACAGACAACCTTGAAAGCCTTGGAAGGGAAGTCCTTGGGAAAAGAAAAAAAAATTGTGCTGGATATAAAGGGGAAGGGGGGATGCTACACAGCTATTTGATTTCAGGGAGATAAGTGTAGCTTGTAAGATGAAAGTTACTTATCTGTTATTGTTTTATGGAGTGTTTGTAGTGCTGATGGAAGGCAAAGCCCAAACCTACACTACAGAAACCTTAGCTGATTATTCAGAAGTCAGGGTTCAAGTTTTTATTGCTGAGGTTTCTATTAACAAGTCAGCAACTTGGGTGGACTGAAAGATGATGCCCAGTGCCTGCCCAGCAGCCTGACTACAGAAGGTGCACCTCACAGAGTCACAGAACGTTAGGGATTGGAAGGCACCTCGAATGACCATCTAGTCTGATCCCCCTGCCACAGCAGGACAACCTAGATGAAGTTGCTCAGGAACTTCTGGGAAAGATGCCTGTGATGGGCTGAAGGTAAAAAAAACTATCACAGTCTCTCAAATTTCCTTTCACCAAATGTGAAAATAAAAGATACAGCTCTGGCAATTTCCCCCTAAAAGAGGAGGAGACAGAAAACCTGGGATTCGTGAAAGACTTTTGCAGAGTATTTTGCCAAGCAGATCTGAAGAGGCTTTGTACACAGACAAAGAGGTTTGGGGGTTTTCTTAATTTAAAAAAAACAAAGTATGTTATGAATGCCAACAACAAACCTACATATTGTCTGGAGTGGGAACAAGGATGATCAGTGTGGAAGGGAAGAGATGCATCTTCAACAGTGAGGAACTGTAACGCTCCCTTTTGAGAATAAAACTATCTGGAAAAGTGATCAAACCATCAGGAGGGACCTGTACATTTTAGACTATGCCATTTGTACCCAAACTTGTTCCTGACAATCAAGAAGAAGGAGAATTAGTGTGGGGGACCATTTAATTGGGTTACAATGAATTTTAGTTTGTCTATAAACTACCCAAACCCACACAAAGGTGTTGCTTCTTTCCCCCCCACCTTACACCCAGTTCTTCATCATCTTACAGCAGGTCCCAACATGTTCCTCAGTCCTCACTGCTCTATCTGTGCCCAAGTGTGGAGACACTAAATAGCAGGAATTGTCTCCCCATGGTGGCAAGTCTTCAGAGTGTCCCCTTTCTGCTTAGTTCATCACAACCATTGTTCATGAGGGAATGGGAGTCATAGAATCATCAAGATTGGAAAAGACCTTCAAGATCATGAAGTACAACCATCTGCTCTACAACCTCCAACCACTAACCGTCTCCTGAAACAACCTCTCTGCCTGTTTGTTGAACCCCTCCAGGGATGGTGCCTCTACTCACTCCCTGGGCAGCCTGTTCC
Organism: Phoeniculus purpureus; assembly: GCA_028565055.1. NCBI lineage: Eukaryota > Metazoa > Chordata > Aves > Bucerotiformes > Phoeniculidae > Phoeniculus > Phoeniculus purpureus. Next base: position 1,036,069 of record JAOXOE010000405.1, on the reverse strand, counting down.
AAGGGCTCCCCACTCTTTCTGGAAAGAATTTTTAACTAAGATCCAATCTGAACCTCCCTTGGCACAACCTGACCCATTTCCTCTGTCCTATTGCTAGTTGCTAGGGAAAAGAGGCCAACACCCGCCTCTCTGCAACCTCCCTTCAGGTAGTTCTAGACAGCAGTGAGGTCCCCCCTCAGCCTTGTCTTCTTCAGGTTGAACAGCCCCAGCTCCCTCAGCCTCTCCCAATCAGACCTGCTCTCCAGACCCCTAACCAGCCCAGCTACCCTTCTCTGTCCTCTCTCCAGGACCTCAATGTATTTGTGCTAGGTGCTGCCCAGGAAGGATGGTCATCTCACTTGCTGTCAATGAAAGCTAAGAACCACGCAGCTGGATCTGAGACCAAGACCCTACATGGCAGATCTAACATAGAAACATCCAGCTGTTTCACTGTTTTATGTTGCATGACATCGGGCAACTGGAAATGCTTTTTCACCATTAACAAAAGACCCAAGTGGTGAGGACGATTTTGGGGAAGTCCAGAATGAATATTCAACATGGACATGGATCTGCTGGAGTGGATCCAGATGAGGCCACAAAGATGATCAGAGGGTCAGAGCACCTCTGCTATGAAGACAGACTGAGAGAACTGGGGCTGTTCAACTTAGAGAAAAGAAGGCTTTGGGGTGACCTAATAGCAGCCTTCCAGTACATGAAGGGGGCTACGGGAAAGCTAGAGAAGGGCTTTTCACAAAGGAATGAAGTGATAGGACAAGGGGCAATGGTCTGACACTGAAATAAGGTAGACTTAGATTGGATATGAGGAAGAAGTTCTTCCTTGGAACAGGTTGCCCAGGGAGATTATAGATGCCCCATCCCTGGAAGTGTTCAAAGCCAGGTTGGATGATGCTCTGGGCAACCTGGTCTAGTGGGAAAGAGGTGTTCTGGCCTATGCAGGAGGGTTGGAACTAGATGATCTTCAAGGTCCCTTCCAGCCTAAGCCATTCTATGATTCAAAGAAACTTGAGTGTACACAAGGGCTTGCTGTAAGCCCTCTTGGTAATGTGGTTTTCTGCCTCTTTAAAGCAGAAGCAAAAGATTTATATGGTGAAGGCAATGTTGCATAGGTACTTAACAAGGCTGTCATCCATGTGTGCATGAAACAAGCAGTGTGCCTGGGAAAAATTTAGACAAAAATGAATACACGTCAAGTACCTTCAAATTCTGAGCTGGCGATTACAGTTTTGGGCAGACTATCTCGCACAGGCACTTTCCTACTGATAAGTAAAAACTTGGTTTTGAAGGCAGCTGTATTTTGCACTTTACTGGAGAATTTACTTGCGTTCTTCCAGAAAACAGTCTGTCCATGCATTAGCTTCAAACTCACCATTTTTTTAGTACTAAATGAACTTGTTTTCTGTTTGGATGAGATATGGTTGACAGCTCATTTATTCCCTTGCAGTCAACTCAATCTCATCCAAACTGTTAATGCAGCAGAGTTCCAAGACAGATTTGCCAGTGAACGTTAAGTCAATTCACACTGACCTAACTAAGGACAAAACTCAGCCCTAAAGCCACAGAAGAAATGTTAACTGGTGCAGCTACTGAGAACAGAGTTTGTTTCCTCTCTGGGAAATTATTTTATATATATATAATTTACATAATTTATATATATTAAATACATAATTATGTATAATTATATCCATAATTATATAATTAAAATGTGTAGACATGGTGTTTCCAGGGATGGTTTAGTGGTTCAGGGTTGTAGAGTAGACGGTTGGAATTTATGATCTGGAAGGTCTTTTCCAGCCTTGACGATTCTGTGATTCTATATCCAGGATACCAAGCAATTTATGTAGTGCTCTTGTTAGCTTTACCAACATTTTCACTATGCTCTATCATAAAATAGAGAAGGACTTGGGGGTGCTGGTTGATAGCCAACTGAACAGGAGCCAGCAGGGTGCCCAGGCAGCCAAGAAGGCCAACAGCATCATGGCTTGTATCAGGAATGGGGTAACCAGCAGGAGGTGGGGGGTGATGGTGCCCTTGTGAGACCATACCTTGAGTACTGGGTCCAGTTTTGGGCACCACAGTATCGAAAGGATATTGAGGTGCTGGAGCAGGGCTAGACAAGGGCAAAGAGGCTGAGGAGAAGGCTGGAAAACAGGTCCTATAGAGAACGGCTGAGGGAAACGGGGATACTTAGTCTAGAGAAGAGAAGGCTGAGAGGAGAACTACTTGCTCTCTAACAGCTACCTAAATGGAGGTTGTAGCAAGGCTACAAATTACTAATGATAGAATGAGATGAAATGGTCTCAAGTTGCACCAGGGGAGGTTTAGATTGGATCTTAGGAAGAAGTTCTCTGCTGAGAGAGTGGTTGGGCACAGGAACAGACTGCCCAGGGAGCTGGTGGAGCCCCATCCCTGCTGGAGGTGTTTGAAAACCCAGTAGCCTGAGCACTTGAGGCCGTGGTGTAGGGGTTATGGAGCTGTTGGGCTGAGGGCTGGATTTAATGACCCTGGAGGTCCTTTCCAGCCATTATGATTCTATGAAAATGAGCTCTTACACCACAAACACATTTCTGCAAGCACAGTAACTGGATCAAAATGAAGGCATACCTTTTCTTTCCAGGAAACATATGCACAGCATACAGAGCAGTCATCTTCAAACACAAAAAGCGTCCCCAGGCAGATTTTCCTACCCTTATTTTAATATTAGCCTGTTTTATAAAGCAGGGAAATAGCTGGCAAACACTTCTGCAAGCCTTTATCTTGAACAAATAATGACAGCAATTTCCCACTTTTCATTTATGCTAACAAATTCCGTCAAATCGTCACAATTAAAACTCAACTTCGCACACTTCTTCAGGCTACAGTTTATCTATCAAAGTGTTTTTGTGCCAGTATATGCTACAGCTATATATGCTCCAGCACCTTCTGGGCTTCATTGACCTCACTAGACCTCACTGAGAGTGAATTCTCAGTACTCTTAGTGTACATCCATCCCAACAGCATAAATGAAGCATTTTATCATCAGATTTGCAAATGTGTTAATACAATAGGTCTAAGCTAATGATAAAAAAAACCTATTCAAACTGCTACAGCTACCCACATATATAGGAAATAAATTGTAATATTTATATAAGCAACATGTGGAGAATCATTTTAGAATTACCTGGTTTCTCATTATGATGTTAACGTCACTGTTGGAACAGAAACTCGACAGCACCAGTCAGGACAAACTCAACAACATTCCTCAGGCTGTAGTGCTTAGGAATTCTTCAAAGAAGCACAGAATCACAGAACATTAGGGATTGGAAGGGACCTCAAAAGATCATCTAGTCTGATCCCCCCACCACAGCAGGACCACCTAAACCAAGATGCACAGGAACATATCCAGGCGGATAAGGGGATTCCACAACCCCCTTGGCCAGCCCCTTCTAGTGCTCTGTTACCCTCACTGGGAAGAAGTTCCTTCTCATATTGATGTGAAACCTCCTATGTCCCAGCTTACATCCATTGCCCCTTGTCCTATCATTAGACTACACTGAGCAGAGCCTGGCTCCATCCTCCTGACACCCATCCTTCACGTATTTATCAACATTAATGAGGTCACCCCTCAGTCTCCTTTTCTTCAAGCTCAAGAGACCCAGCTCTCTCAGCCTTTCCTCATAAGGGAGGTGTTCCACTCCCTTCACCATCTCCGTGGCTCTGTGTTGGACTCTCTCCAGCAGTTTCATGTCCTTCTGGAACTGAGGAGCCCAGAACTGGACACAATATTCCAGATGCAGTCTCTCCAGGGCAGAGTAGAGGGGAGTATCTCAATTACCCTTCTACCAGCCCATGATGCACTGGTAAGCTTTCCTCACACTGGAAACTGATGCATGAGTAAATATCACAGTTTTGTACTGAAAAAAATCAAGCCATAGGCCAGTTTACATAGAAATATGCTCCTCTCTCTCATAAACTTGCAGCACCATGTGTCTACCACAGACCTACTTCCTCCTACATCAGCATAACAGAACAGACATGAAGATACTCTGGGCATAGCTTACCTCACAGGGAATCAACGTCTTCTCTGAAAAAAAACCCACAAACTCAGGAAAAACACTCAAACTGCTACAGCTACCCACAATGTTGTAGTTTGAAAATTACCAGAATTTTCAGATTTACAGGTTTGTGCTTTCATGAAGAAAAGAAAACGTTCTGTT
>JAOXOE010000405.1:1012332-1022945 GCA_028565055.1 Phoeniculus purpureus | reverse complement strand
TCCTCTGTTCCAGCTCACACCCATTGCCCCTTGTCCTATCATTGGGTGCCACTGAGCAGAGCCTGGCTCCATCCTCCCGACACCCACCCTTCACATATTTATCAACATGAATGAGGTCACCCCTTAGTCTCCTTTTCTCCAAGCTCAAGAGACCCAGCTCCCTTAGTCTTTCCTCATCAGGGCGGTGTGCGGCTCTGCACTGGACTCTCTCCAGCAGTTCTGTGTCCTTCTTGGACTGAGGGGCCCATACTGAAAGCACATCCCAGAATACAATGTGAAAAACTCAACAGGCTGCTGCTACCACAGCAATAAACAAACATCAGACCACAGTTACAGACGACACCATGTAACAGTTACATTTAACAAACTTTTTGCGTTCACACACAAACAAAATACAGAACTAGGTTTCCCACTTGAGTGAGGTAGGAAATCCCTGCTATCAAATCCAAGCTTGGTTTAATTAATATTTAATTAAATTAAATATCCCAAAGGGTTCCTTAAAATCTCAGTGAAGCTCTTTGTGTTGAAATCAAAAGTCGTCTAAACTAACCACAAAGGTTCCATGTTCTCCTTGAGAAAAGGTTCCTCAGTGCAAGGCAAAACTTCTGGTGCAAAGAAGACCAAGGCCCACAACAGGGAAAATAAAAGTAGATGAAGGAACTCAACTTTAAACGTATTCACCAAATATTTCATACAGTTTTTAATGTTCTTTAATGTTTTTTAGGAAGGTTCTTTCTAGGAAGAACCTCACAGAAGGTGGGCTAAAAGAGATTTACCTGAGGACAGCCAGCTGTTTGGTTCACAGAATATTAGGGATTGGAAGGGACCCCAAAAAATTATCCAGTCCAATCCCCCTGCCACAGCAGGATCACCTAGACCAATTCACACAGGAACATGGCCAGGTGGGTTTTAAACGTCTCCAGAGAAGGAGACTCCACACCACCCTGGGCAGCCCCTTCCAGTGCTCCCTCACCTTCACTGTGAAGAAGTTCCTTCTCATATTTATATGGAACCTCCCCTGTTCCAGCTCACACCCATTGCCCCTTGTCCTATCATTAGATGCCACTGAGCAGAGTCTGGCTCCATCCTACTGACACCTACCCTTCACATATTTATAGACATTAATGGAGTCACCCTTCAGTCTCCTTTTTTCCAAGCTGAAGTGCCCCAGCTCCCTCAGCCTTTCCTCATAAGGGAGATTTTCCACTCCCTTCATCATCTCTGTGGCTCTGCACTGGACTCTCTGCAGCAGTTCTGTGTCCTTCTTGAACTGAGGGGTCCAGAACTGGACACTATATTCCAGATGTGGTCTCACAAGGGAGGATACCAGAGCAGTCCTCAGTTCTATGGTTATGGGTTTCTCTCTCTGTGTCTTCTTGTGAATTTTTTTAACTTAAGTTGTCAGGAAACAAAAACCTTCAAGAAACTTTTAATTAACTAAGTAATAAACTATGAGCAAGTATTACAGAACAGGAAATTCTTTCCCCATCTATCTCACTCTCTCTGTTTCTCAGCAGATATCCTAAGCACATCATAAAGAGTTACAGGAATGGAAAAAAAACCCCAAATCTGGAAACCCTCAGATAAATGTAAGTACATGCTGCCACCTGAAATGCTTGACAGTGTCTGTTTAACTACACATTAGATTTGCAGTAATGCTGAGATAGTTTCTTAGATTCTTTATAAGCCTGACATAGTGATGAGTATGGCTTCACATCTCCTGGCAAATTAGACCTTGAAGATGAATTCAGAATGCCTTACGCTTCAACTTCACAATAGTAAACACTGAGGGCGATATCCTGCAGAGACACAAGGAAACGTCTGAGACATCAGAAGCAGCAGAAACTGTGTTACATCACATCCCACTGTTGCAGCATGCCAGGATACTTCATAGAAGTAGTGAGACCCAAAACACATACACAGGTTAAAGGTCTGCAGACAAACACACAGGAAACCACACAGCTCATCGAGTTCTCCCGCATGATGTCAACAGCTTCCTTACCAACCAACACTTGTCTCCTCAACACTATCCCACTTTTCCAGGCTCTTCCCTGAAGCCCTTACTCCTGGGCTACCATTGCACTGACTTCACTGCTGAGGCTGAACTTTGGGATTGCTGGTTTAGAGCAACTGGGAATGTCAGTTCCAAAAGCATCTAATCCTGCTATACATTTGCCACAGTCCTGTTATCCATAGATCTTTCACAAAGGTAGAAACATTAAGAAAACACAATTTTCAGCCTCTCTAGCATCCTGCACTACACTGGTGCTGGGACTTTCAAGTCAAAGGAACAGTATGATCCTAGGCAGGCTCGCTAAAATCATCCCTGCCTTATGAAAATGTTCAAATAGTCACCGAATGCCCATAAACAATCCCACAGAATACCTATAAATAATATCTCAGCAGCTGCCTTGCTCTTTCTGGCAAATTTCTACAGCTCTTACAAGAAAACATGGGAAAACAGGTGAAAGGGGACCTACCAAATAACAGATTCAACAGAGTTCAGACTGCATCTACAGTCATCTCTATAGGGTTATAGCTACAGCAGAATTTAGACTGTATCCACAGTCATCTCTATAGGATTATAACTACAGATGCAGTCTGAACTCTGCTGCAGTTATCTCTATAGGGTTATAAGTTTCCCTAACTATAGATCTGAGGTCTCATGCACCATGTGTTCTGTTAGAAGATGACAAATATTCACTCATGCAGCCTACGGAATAAATACTAAGCAGCAATCACTACTCATTGGAGACAACAAGAATGCCAAGAACTTTTAAAGCAGAGGGAAGTTGATCCTTCATCAGCATGTTTGGAAGATGTTCAGTGTGGTTCATTTCCAAGCATTTGATTTGCTCATAAGTGAAATTACATTTAATTTTCATTAATAAAATATGCCCAAATTATTCCAGCGTGTAAGGTGTGTGTGGACCTCCCTGGAGTTTTTGAGGCACATCGCTAGGTAAAAACCTTAAGTAACAGAGCAATCCCCCACTTTGCTAAGTTGCAGAAACTAACTGACACTCAGGATCTGACTGTTATCAGGCTGAAAGAAACAAACAAAAAAAGAGCAGTTTTACAGCCACAGCTGTAGGCCCTTGAGATGCAGTAAAAAAAAAAAAAGCAGGTGTTAATTATATCTAAGTTACAAAGTTTGCATACACTGAACCCAACCTCAGCAAGGATTACCTTGTTTTATCCTGTTATCTCATGCAGAGAGAGACCACACAAATCTGAGCACGAACAACTCGCACCCTTGAGTGTGAAGGCTGGCTTTGTCCTTCTTTAGTGCCTCACTGTGGAAGCAATCCTAACGTGAAGCATAAGTAAAATTACTCATGGGGGTCCAAAAGCCACCCAGGATGGGAAGACCTGACCTAGGGAGAACACACATTCGGGTCGTGCTGCTAAAAGCGGCTGAGCACCCGTTATCCCCATCACCTTTGATCAGATACCCGCAGTTCGCAGTCTACAATTAATGGAGACTTTAGGGAAGGTTTAGCAGCAACAGCAAAGAGGAATTGGTTTCAATGGGGGATCAGTTTCATTGAAAGGTAGGGCTTCCTAATTTTTGTTACTAGTTCTTGATACCTGGTACAAAACAGTGTCAGCAGTGACACAGAATTTCAGTTCTGAAGAACTACAACATGCTAAAAAAACCCCACCCAATTAAAATGAAAGGATTATTTAGTAAACAGAAAACCTCTAAGTGATTGCTTTAGGACTAATGGGAACTACAAACAACTAACTCCACACATCTACCTGTATCTCATCACAGCAGTATCAAGCACCTTGTGAAGGAGCAACTATAAGAACTTCCATAAAAATCACAGAATATTACTGATTGGAAGGGACCTTGAAAGATCATCCAGTCCAACTCCCTCTACCACAACAGGATCATCTAGATCAAGTCACACAGGAACATGTCCAGAGAAGGAGACTCCAAAAGACTCAAATGGACCAAACTTTCCAAACAAAGTAGAAAACTGTCAACGTAGAGGCTGAGCAATATGCTCTGACTGTTGTCCTTCTCTTACACGTAACCTAAAGCCACTTAGTGTTACAAATTGTAATCACAGAATCACAGAACATTAAGGATTGGAAGGCACCTCAAAAGATCATCTAGTCCCAACCCCCTGCCACAGCAGGACCACCTAGACCAAGTCACACAGGAACACATCCAGGTGGCTCTTAAACATCTCCAGAGAAGGAGACTCCATGACCCACCCCGGGCAGCCCCTTCCAGTGCTCTGTCACCCTCACTGTGAAGAATTCTACAGTGATCCCTACGAAATAAGTACTAAAAAACCCCCTATAGCAATCTTAGAGTAAACACACTTTTCTCATTATATGAAATCATGGGTGTTCTTCTTCCTAAAGAATTAACAAGCAGTAGAAGAATATTAAGTGAACTATGACCTGTTACCTTTATTTATTTTTATATATGTACACATATATATATGAAAAAATATTTTATATATATAAGTTAATATGTTAATGTATATTTGCGATGTGCCAATGGGAAAAATGCTCTGCTTGCAGCTGCTTTCGAGCTGGACCATTCCTCAGTTGTAAACAAGCAATGGCCTAACTATTCACACTTTTGATCAAAATATTTGTGTGATAGAAGGAAAAAAAAAAACAACCCATGGTGTCTGCATATTTGGCCTGTATGTTCACCGCCTTCTTCTCCATAAATCACGACAAAACCACACAGGCATCACGAGCGCAACCTTTGGCCGAACTAGGTTTTGTTAGATAAAATAACTAACACAGAGAAAGCTGCCAAAGCTCTTATTTAACTAGAAAGCTGGTGGAAATAGACCATCGCTCCTCTCCATCACGCGTTTCTTGAGGGGGGGAATAAATCATCGAGATACACTTGTACCCTGAAACAAGAGTGAACCTGGTTGCTCTGGTTCCTGAGGTCAGTGCTGGTTGCTGGTAACTTTAATGGATGAAGAACTGTAGCGGCTCATTAAGTCAGACACTCGAGAAAAGGGCTCCTTTTCAAGGTGAGAGGAGCCTCTAACTATCCTCTTCCCACCCAGTGGAGAAAGGGGCTGGTCAGTCACGGAGCTAGCAGGGGCCCGATGGCACAAACCCCGTAGTGACAGCGACCCGCGGCAAAGACGGGCTGGGATATAGGATACACACGCGTGGGCTCAAACCCCGCAGGCAGCCAGCCAGCCCCGCAACACACAGACACATACGCACCCTGCTCGGACCGCGCACTCATGCCATCCATATTCATAGGGCAGCCAGCGCCAGGACCGCCCCACGAACGAGGCTCCTGGCCGAGGAGACAGGTTGAGACGCGGGAAGGCGAGAGGCGGCCCTAGCTTGCACCCCCGCCCCGGGAGGAGCCACCGGCCTCGGCGGCGCTCATGGCTGATGCTACGGTACACGATCCCGCCTCGGAACCTTTGAGCCCCGCCGGAACGCCCTCAGCAACTTCACGTCCACCGGGAGCTCCGGTGCAGCCCAGCCCAGCCCCGGTCCCGCCTCGGCCGGGGTCACTCGGAAGGTGGGAAGTGCCCCAGAAGCGGGTTACGGGCATAGACACCCCCACCCCCCACTCGTGCTCCACTTGTCGCTGCTAGCCCGGGAGGGAGAGCAGGTGGTCCCGGGACTCCCCCCGATTCCGCCCACCCCCGCGACGCACTCCGAGGTAAATAAAGCCGAGACAAAGTCACCATCTGGGGAGGGGGTGGGGAGCTGCATTAGACGTGGAAGTCACTTACCAGCTTTGCAAGGATCCTTATAATCTATCGCCTCAGCTTTATCCTCTTCAGCGAAATCGTAAGTGTAGTCATAATCAAGGCCAGAGCAGGAGCAAGGCTTCGCACAGACAGTCCACACGGCCAGCCACAGGGCCAGCCTCCAGTAGAGCATCTTCATCCTCTCCCGAGCACAGAGGTGCTGGGCACGGGGATCAGTTCAGCTGTCCACAGGGGCTTGGGGAAGGAGGGGAAGGGATGGAGGAACCACAGGGTTGGTTGGCTGGTTTTGGGGATGGGGGGATTTTTTTAAATTTTTTTTTTTCCCCCTTCTCCACCTGGAGGCTCTTCCGAGGGACGGTGCTTCCTAGGCAGCCCCAGTCAGACGGGGGCCACCGGGAGCGGGACCATGAGTGCCGCTGCCCCTCCCGCCCCCAGCCCGGCACCCCGCCGGGGAGAAGTCTCCGGGTGTGTGGGTGGGCGTAGGGGGTGGACTCAGGCCGGGAGCTCCTGTCTGTCAGGGGCGTCCCCTCGCCTCTGTCAAACCGCGGCCAAACTTCCCGCGGAGGAGGAGGAGGAGGCGGCGACCGCTGCTGCCCGCGTCCTGCCCCGCGCCCCCGGTCCCGCTGCCGCCGGCAGATGGACCCGGGCTGCACATCAGCGAACTACCCCGAGGAGAAGGGGAAAAAGAGAAAAAGAAAGAAGGAGGCAAAGAAAAGGGGTGTGGGGGGTGTGTGTATACACCAGAGCAAAACGTGGAGCCCTAGTGATGGGAGGGAGCAGCTGTTCTGGAGGGGGCAAAGTGTCAGAGCTTCTTCGCCCTGCACAAACAATTACTCTAAGCTGTGTCCCCCCCAACACCACCTCACCCCCCTTTAACTTACGAAAATCTTACGGGCAACTAACACACAGTCGTCAGCATCCTGCTTACTTATTCATACAGGCAGGGTCAGGATCCGGGCTGCTTCTGATCTGCTCCCTCGATAGTCTGATGGAAACGCACGCATTGGCTACACGCCTCTATCTCCATAGAGGCTTCTCCCGAGAGAAGCTGGGCACGGCATTCAAACAGCAACAAAAGCCTCCAGAGCACAGAAAGCAATGCACGGATCGACAGAAAAAATTCAATAAATAATAATCAAAAAAAAAGTTCGAGAGAAATGGGTGATGATGAAGGCGATGAGAAGAACTAACCAGCGACTGAGACGGGAAACTAGGCGAGTGCCTGGGTATCTCTCCCTGGGCTGCGGCTGCTTGGCAGCGTCGGCCCCAGAGCTCAAGGGTTGGGGGGTTAAGGAGCCAGGGCGTGGGGGTGGAAAGAGAAAAGTTTAAGCGCTCGTAGTTGGTCGAAAACAGAGGAAAGCGATATAAAAGGTCCGTCGGTCTCCAGAAGTTTGCCCGAGCAGCTGGGAACCGGTTCCAAAAGAAAAGAATAATTAAAAATAATAATAACACTGAAGGCAAACAAAAAGTAAAATCGCAGGCAGCAGCAGCAGCGCCGAGGTCTTGCAGTCGGGCTTTCCTGTCCTCACGTGGATTCTCCAGGAAAGTGGTGGAGCTTTATTTCTTTTCCAAGCGAAGTTTCCGCGGGAGACGCCTCCGCGCTTCGCTGCTCCTCTCCGCTTCAGCGCTCAGTTGCGCGGCTGCGCGGAGCAGGCGCCTGGTTTAAAGCCCGAGCAGGGATCAGCGCGCAAAGGCTCATTTCAGTCGCTCAACCTGGAGAGGGAGGAGGGGTGGAGGTACGTGCTGCCGGAATAAAAGATCATCGAGCGGAAAAATGAGGCGAAAAAAAATACAAATCGAGGTGGCTCCACAGCTCCCTCCTCGCCTGCTTCCTCCCCTCCCCCGAGACGGGCAGCTCCGCTCCTGCAGAAACGCCTTAAACCGCTTCAGAGTTTCAGACCAAGGTGAGACTTTTCCGTAGCGAGCTCTACTCCTCCTCCTTTTACGACTTTCCATGGAAAAGAGCTGGGAGGAGGGACGGGCGGGGAGTTTCTCCCGCTCCCGTTCCGCCGGGGGCTCACATTTAACAGGCACTTTGGAAGGGGCGGCCGCGGAGAAGCGGCTGCTCCTGCTGCTTCCTCCTCCCTCCCGCTCACGTCCGAACGCGCAGAAGCTCATTCTCACCACGGTACTTCCCGGTCGCCTTCCCCCTGTCTCAGGGGTGGAAATCCGGGTAGCCCGCTGCGCCAAGAGCGAAGGCAGAGCCGCGCTAACTCTGCGGGGCGCTCCAGGTGCCCTTAGTCAGGGGGAAACAGGGCAGGGCCGAGGCGGGCAGCGACGGGGAAAGCAGTCAGGCAACCTCTAGGCAGGCACAGGCTGCTATTGCTGCTGTCGGGGCTGAACTGCTCCCAGAAACGATGGGTCGGAGTGGGGGAAAAGCGAGACCTACAGTATATTGCCTGCTTGGAGCTACTCCTGCCCTCCTGCCGCTGAGGGGTCAGAGCTGAGGTAGTCTCAGCAGTTCACCGGCAAGGGTGGTTAAGACAGAGTTAATAGCAGCTTAATAGCAGCATAATAGGAAGGAGTATAGCGCTGAGGAACGCCAGGGCATTGAAGCATCCGTGTGTTGGGCTTCCTTATGTTCTTGGCATCCAGGTTGTGTCCACGTTACTCGACTCAGCACGCTTGCTGCAAAGTTGAAAGCCAAGGAATGAGTAGCTGACACAGAAAGGTTGCAGCCTTTTGTAAGGAACAACTGGTCTCCGTCCCAGCGGTTCGGTTTACTGTGCGTCACAAGGCCTCCAAGAAGCACCACACACCTCCTCACAAACAAGCCTGAGAAACTTGTGGCCTTTTCCCTTTCTTCCCTTCCTCAGTGTAATTACTGCTGACCAACTGCCCCAGAGCCATGAAACTGGCTCCAAGGGAGTTAGCAAAGACCCTTCATGCCAACCCGTCAGACCAGTGTTTGGGCTGATGACTACCACCACTTGGCTCAGTGTTGTGTCTTGCTGGACTAGGTATCACTAAATAATAATAAAAATAATAAGTAACAATGATGTCTGATTCCATCTGAAGTGTTTCTGCTGATTTTTGTGTCCACAAAGGAGGAAAGTTTATTTTACTTACAGCGTTAGCAGCTCATTTCACGTATTGGAGATCCCTAACCTGGCTTTGTTATTCTGCTCACCCCTAAAAGATTTGTTTCTTGCACCAGTGTTTCTCCACCCCAAAAAAGAACAACCTTTAACAGTCGGTGGAGCTTAAGGAAGACTGACTTCGCTGCTTGTTTTGCAGCTCCAGAAGAGGAGCCTAACCCATGTGATCCTGAACATGCCAGTCTCCCCAGCGAGGAGATTATTAGTCTTTCTCCAGTGGGAGATTAAGTCTCCCTGCAAGGTAGGCACTGACGTCACCCAAGTCTCCCGCCGGCAATCTGCCCCCAACCTCAGAGTCACCGGCACGAGCAGAGCAGCACTGACCGCTTGCAGCCCTGAAGACAGCTGGCCTGGCAGAGCCCTCTCACTGAGGCAGGAAGCGACTTGGGAACAGTACATGGGAACCATGCGGAAATCTGGGCACGTGAGTGCTGAGGCAAATAAACGTGTGTATGGGCCAGAGGAAAAGCTAGTTTCTGCTCGTAATCCAGAGCTACACATGAGAATTACTGCTTAAAATAAGCACTGCAGCTCTGCAGAAGCGATTCTGTGCTGCACAGGTATTAATGCTTCCATCAGTCACATTAATAAACATCTTTCCTCATATTAAGATAAATTCTTTCCTACGAGGCAAGGTGGTTTGAAATGAAACCCCCAACTTTTCCCATAAGCAGCCTATAAAATCCTGAATCCAGCTTCTCCCGTGATGCACAATTTTTCAAACATTTTTGGGTACAAAGTGGGGTGGGTTTTTTTGTCCTCATTACACATTCATGTCTGCCATTCCAGAAAGCTCACAACTCTGATATAATCCATCTGACAACGCAGTCAATCAAAAATCCATCCTACAGCCGTTTCCAAAGAAACTAACACATAGCTGGGAAGACAGAATGCTTCAGCTGGAAGGAGACCAACTGAAGGAACACAACAACAGCAGCAACAACAAACCCTCCCGAGCGTCTTCCCTTTTCCTTTACATTGGGGAGCATCTTATGGGGACACAGATGAGGGTAAACACAGTCGTGTGAGCTGCAGCACTGATGCTTTTATCTCCTGTGTATTTCTTTTAATCGAGGAAGCTGGAGGCTTTTCTACTCTTCCCCCCCCATACATTAAAAAGGGAAAAGTGTGTAAGAAAGACAGACACAATCATCAGAACTAAAAAAACACATCTGAAACATCGTCGCTCACACCTCCTCCTCATTCTTTGGCTATCTGTCTCCTGCCTAGGCCTCCATCGCGTGTGGAGTTGGAGGTGGGTGGACACAATGGGTTTATTCACAAACATCAAGCTCAGCACATGCCTAAGGCTTTGAAGGCTGAAGACCACTGCTGGTCAGCTCCTTGGGGCTGGAAGTCATGGGTTTTTTTCCAGGAGGCCAAGCAGTGGGAGCTGGCTACCTTCCTGCTTTTATCTCCCGATAAACCCATTTCTTGTCTGTGAGGCACCTAGAGCACTTCTGAAGTGACTGTGTTTAACTAGTTCACAGAATCGCAGAACATTAGGGACTGGAAGGGACCTTGAAAAAGCATCTAGTCCAATCCCCCTGACACAGCAGGATCACCTAGACCAAGTTGCACAGGAACACATCCAGGTGGGTCTTAAACATCTCCAGGGGAAGAGATTCCACAACTCCCCTGGGCAGCCCCTTCCAGTGCTCTGTCACCCTCATTGTGACGAAGTTCCTTCTCACATATATGTAGAACCTCCTATCTTCCAGCTCACACCCATTGCCCCTTGTCCTATCATTGGATGACACTGAGCAGAGCCTGGCTCCATCCTCCTGACACC
>JAOXOE010000405.1:997443-1012232 GCA_028565055.1 Phoeniculus purpureus | reverse complement strand
CCAGTGCTCTGTCACCCTCACTGGGAAGAAGTTCCTTCTGATATTTATATGGAACCTCCTCTGTTCCAGCTCACACCAACTGCCCCTTGTCCTATCACCAGATGCCACTGAGCAGAGCCTGGCTCCATCATTCTGACACCCACCCCTGACATATTTATAGACATTAATGAGGTCACTCCTCAGCCTCCTCTTCTCCAAGCTCAAGAGACCCAGCTCCCTCAGCCTTTCCCCGTAAGGGAGGTATCCCACTTCCTTCATCATCCCTGTTTTGTTTTTCTCATCTACTTACTGCTAGTGCTTGAGTCCCATCCCTGTTGCAGCCGTCCTAGCTGCACTTTTTAATGGTGGTCTGAGGCTTTTCACTCTCAGATGCATCTTCAGCTATGCAGAGGTTTGTTTTCACTCCCATTATATAGTTGATCCTTTTCTTGTGCCTCCTTACCTGATTTAACTTCCAGCTTTCTTACTGAAAGAGCAGTTAGGCCTTGGAACAGGCTGCCCAGGGGAGGGGGTTGAGTCCCCATCCCTGGAGATGTTTAAAGATGGTTTGGAGGTGGTGCTGAGAGATCTGGTCTGGTGGTGACCTTGGTAGAGTTATTGCTTGGACCTGATGATCTCAAAGGTCTTTTCCAGCCTGAATGGTTCTATGATGTTGAAGTCATTGTTTCTTCCAATTAACTTCCAGATCTGGAATCCATAAGCACAAGCCAAAGGCACAGCTGAAAGTGATCACGTACAGGGTCATTGCAGGTGAGACACTTGGGTAAGATTGCTGCTAAAGGTGCACGTGCTCGAGGCAGCCTGGAGGTGTTTAAGACCTCAGTAATGTTAAAGTAAGTGCAAGGATCTGTTGCATCATGTAAGGGCTGATATTCTTCTATGTCCTTCTAAGACCTAACAACACTTCTTACAGGCTGAAGCCTCTCTGAAAACACTGCTATGATATTTAATTAGGGGCAAACCCACATACTTCAGAGCCAGGCTCTGCTCAGTGTCATCTAATGATAGGACAAGGGCCAGTGGGTGTGAGCTGGAACAGAGGAGGTTCCACATCAATACGAGAAGGAACTTCTTCACAGTGAGAGTGACAGAGCACTGGAAGGGGCTGCCCAGGAAGGTTGTGGAGTCTCTGGAGACATTTAAAACCCACCTGGACATGTTCCTGTGAGACTAGATGATCCCGTTGTGTCAGGGAGACTGGACCTGATGATCTTTTGAGGTCTCTTCCAACCTCTAATGTCCTGTGATGCTTGTAGGTTTCATTTTCAGATATCTAGGTAACCAAAGCTAACAGCCTCAAAGAAACACCAAATAATAAGAAGCTAAGCGTAGAAATCAGCTTGTTGCATGGAAATGATCATTCTAAATATTTACAATTAAGCAGACAACTTACTATCCACCAGCAGACAGCGATGGGGAGTTTTCATAGTAGACACCCAACCTGACACAGTTTATGCCCTCATGTGCTGTGCCCTCTCCATTTTTCATGCTCTAAAAGGAGCACAAACCTCCATCGAGAGCACAGATTAACGTTAAAGCAAGTAATCAAGCAGCAGCAACAAACCCAGTGGTGCACCACTTAAATTAGAAACTGTTGTGTGTTTACTCAGCATCCCTGATCCTCATCAGGCAATAAATCAATGGCAGTGGCTGTGGACAGCTCTCTAAACACAGGGCCAGAAGAGCTTAATTGTTAGAGCAGCATTCAAAGCTGGAAGGTAGAGCAGGTCATATTAAATATTCACTTGTCTGAAACCAGCTGCATTCCAAGTATTAGGAGGCATCCTGCCCTCTGCTTAATTAAAAAGCAAAGAGTGCGAGCTTCGAGCTCAGCAGAGCTTAGCTTGCAGTTCTTCAGCAGATAGGGGCTGCCAGATGAGAAACTGACATCTCAGTGTTTGCCAGCTTGATTTTGTTTGGTTGACTTTATTGTCTAGCATGCAAAAAAACCCTCCCCAACAGCTCAAAGCTGTTTGTTTAGACGTTTGTGGTTTATTTTTACAAGTCGGGAGAGCACTCAGCTTTGGAAGAGACTGCTCCTTGTCAGAGTTGATGGCCAACGTATGTTTGGTTTGCACAGAAGCTGAGCAGGATCACTTACCAGCCGTCCTTCTGCACTGGGAGCTGGTGAACTTCCTATCTTCGGCCCTCACGTGATGATGATGGAGGTTTAGTAAACTGTAACAACAATCTTACTACTCCTAGACCGGTTCACCCTTCACAGATGTTGCTTCTAGATGAGGAGTGACATTTGTTATTAGACTGGCTAGGTGCACTGGTTTGATCTTAGCCTCCAGTGTTTGGCGTGCTGTCACATAGCTGGGAGTCAGCAGCTGAACTTTGACAGAAGAAAGCCTCTAATGAGCCTAATCTTGAGTGATTGCTGAGTATTTTAATCTTTCTAGAAGATGAAGCAGCTCAGCAGCCCAGGGAGCCAACAGTATCCCCGGCTGTATCAATAAAAGCATCACCAGCAGGTCAAGGGTGTTCACTCACCCCTCAGCTCTGTTCTTGTGGACCTCACCTGGAGTCCTGTGTCCAGTTCTGGAGACCCCAGTACAAAAAAGCACATGGATCTGTGGTAACCAGTCCAGAGGAGGCCACAGGGATAATCAGAGGGCTAAGGGGAGAGGCTGAGGGAATTAGGGCTGTTCAACCTGGAGAAGAGAAGGTTCCAAGGGAAACCTTATATAAGCCTTCCAGTACCTGAAGGAGCCTACAAGAAAGTTGGAGAAGGACTTCCTACAAGGGACTGCAGTGATAGTACGAAGGGGAATGCTTTCAAGTTAGAAGAGGGGAGATTTAAATGAGATCTTAGGAAGATATTCGTCCCTGTGAGGGTGCTGAGGTGCTGGAACAGGCTGCCCGGTGAGGTTGTGGCTGCTCCATCTCTGGAAGCATTCAAGGGCAGGTTGGATGGGGCTCAGGGCAACCTGGTCTGGTGAAAGGTGTCACTGTCCATGGCAGGGGGGTTGGAACTAGATGATTTCTAACATCCCTATGAACCCAAACTATTCTATGATTCACTGTGTTGAGCCATACACTGCTGAGATGAAAACCCTCCGATCTAGTTTATTGAAACTTATCCATGAAGATAAACCTTCTAACTCTCACCCAGAAAACACAGCACACCAAGACTGGAATCCAGGCAAACAGAGAAACCCTGCCCTAACTGGGATTTCTACACAGGCACAACATATTCCAACTCCAGCTCACTGCGAATAACCAGCTATAACTGCTATCGCCAGCTCCCAGGATGAACACTGGCAATTCTCTTACAGAAAGCAGAAAGACATTACAGCATGAGACCAGAGGAGAGCGACGAGGCTGGGGAGGGGACTGGAGGGAAAGGCTGATGAGGAGAGGCTGAGAGAGGTGTTTAGCCTGGAGAAGGGACCTCGAAAGATCATCCAGTCCAATCCCCCTGCAACAGCAGGATCACCTAGATCCAGTCACACAGGAACATGTTCAGGTGGGTTTTAAATGTCTCCAGAGAAGGACACTCCACCTCCACAACTCCCCTGGGCAGCCCCTTCCAAGGCTCTGTCACCCTCACTGGGAAGAAGTTCCTTCTCATATTGATGTGGAACCTCCTCTGTTCCAGCTGACACCTGTTGCCCCTTGTCCCATCATTGGGTGCCACTGAGCCCAGCCTGGCTCCATCCTCCTGACACTTGCCCTTTACATAGTTATGAACATTCATGGGGTCACCCCTCAGTCTCCTTTTTCCAAGCTCAAGAGACCCAGCTCCCTCAGCCTTTGCTCACAAGCCCTGGTGGGGAACGCGAGGGAAAGGAAGTGGGATGCTATGGATGGGACGCTGACAACAGCTACCCGCTGCTGCGGCGTACAGCACCACGGTTCTCAAACGCAGCGCTGGGCTGGCTGATTTGCACTTCAGGCTTCTAAATATTTCAGCTGAGAGACACCGCAGTGGTCTGTTGTGCTGCTGCACAGGCTAATCACCTGCAAAGAGCCACATCACACCCGTGTATTTGCCAACTATACTGCTGGTGTCAGCAGCCTGTAGTCAGCCATCTATTCCGGGGTGGGGGGAACTCACTTTCTTCTCACTTAAAAACAAATCAGACCAATTGGAAAGGAAAAAAATAACACATCCTGTCACGGGCCTGAAACCAGTGTCTTTAATCCCAGGGGCGATACAGACAAGAGAGATGATAAACGCTGCGGAAGGAACAGAGCATTTGCCTGATAAATTTCAACCTGTAGTGAATTTTTATACCCAATTTGTAAGCCTCACAGAAAAAACCAGGCTTGGGAAGGGGGGCTGGAGGCAGAAAGGGACCTGGGGGTTCTAATTGACAGGTGACTTAACATGAGCCAGCAGAGTGCCCAGGTGGCCAAGAATGGCATCCTGACCTGGATTAGAAACTGTGTGTCCAGCCAGGAGTAGGGAGGTGATTGTCCCCATTTACTCAGCACTGGTGAGGCTGCACCTTGAGTACTGGGTCCAGTTTTGGGCACCTCAGCACAAGGGAGACATCGAGGTGCTGGAGTGAGTGTAGAGGAGGGCAACGAAGCTGGGGAAGGGCCTGGAGAATAAATCTTAGGAGAGACTGAGAGAGTTGGGGCTGTTTAGTCTGAGAAGGAGGAGCCTAAGGGGAGACCTCATCACTCTCTACAACTATCTGAGTCCACTCACTGTGTGTTACACTTAGTGGATGTTCTCTCGCTTTCACAAGGACCACCACTTACACACCATACAGTAGTCAACATAAGCAGGCACTTATAGAAGAACTACTTATAGAATTGAATCATTTACTTTAGAAAAGATTTTTTAGATCATCAAGTCCAACCATTAATCCAACTGTCCCAAGGACACCACTAATCCAAGTCCCCAAGCATCAGATCTACACCTCAATACTTCAAGAAAGAGATTGAAGTGCTGGAGCAAGTCCAGAGGAGCAACAAGGCTGGGGAAGGGACTGGAGGGTAAGTGATGAGGAGAGGCTGAGGGAGCTGGGGGTGTTTAGCCTGGAGAAGAAAAGAGTCAGGGGGGACTTTCTCCCTCTCTACAACTCCCTGAAGGGAGGCTTTCATCAGGTGGGGTTTGGGCTGATCTTCAGGACAAGAGGGCAGGGCCTGAAGCTGCACCAGGGGAGGGTTATGTTGGATGTTAGGAAGCCCTTCCTTACAGAAAGTGTGATCAGAGACTGGAATGGACTTCCCAGGGCAGTGGTGGAGTCGCCATCCCTGGAGGGGTTCAAGGACAGCTTGGCTGTGGCCCTTAGTGTCCTGGTCTAGCTGCTGTGGTGACGTCAGGTCACGGGCTGGACGATCTCAGAGGGCTTTTCCGGCCTCAGTAACCGTGTGGTTCTGCACACAACTTTGAAACATGTCCAGGGATGGCAACTCAAACTATTTTGAGATCACTCCTGCTGTTCCTGAACGCCTGAGTTTCTTATACCCGCAGCACATCTCAGTTGCTGGCCTCTCTAAACTGTCACTCTTGGAGGAACCTTGCAGCAAGTTTCTGAAAACAAAAGCCTTTTGAAGGGTGGTTTGTTTTGTTTTCCCTTGGTGTACTACGGCGGGGCCGGAACAGCAGCAGCCTGCAGAGCCTGCAGCGAGCTGAACGCAGGCTCCGAGGCAGAGACGGCGCCTGGAACTCTGATGTATTAAACCTGACGTGTGAAGGACAAATATAAATTTGCCAGCCATAATTAAAGCTGAGCCACGTGCCGCCTCGTTCGATGAGGTCCCTTCGACCTAGCTGGCTCTTCTGACTCTGCACAGCTCTTCTGTTCAAATGGGGAGGACAAGGAGCCTTTTTTGCCCCTGCACAGGTATCTGTTCAAATCAGCTTTCCCTCGATTCTCCCAGCAGCATGCATGGGTCTCCTTCCAACGCACGATGCACTGCCCTGGGATGGGGATATTGGGGGGCTGCAGCATTGTGGTGGGACAAGTCTATCAGTGACACTGCAACCACAGCCCTGCCCTCAGCACCTGTGGTGGGGAAAGTGCTGCCTGTGTGGTTCTGGGGGAGCATCCTCTCACCAGCAGCTTTCCAAAAGCCAAACTGGAGGGCTGCTGGCTCCTGGAAAGGTCCTGCTACACTCCACTCCCCGTCTTTCAACCGCACTGTGCATCTCTGCTAGCTCAGAACCACTGAATCACAGACAGGCTTAGGCTGAAAGGAACCTTTGGAGGTCATCTGGTCTAACCCCCTGATCAAAGGAGTGACCTATGACCAGTTAGAATCATTGAATCACCAGAGCTGGAAAGGACCATCAGGATCATCAAGTCCAGCCCTCAACCCAACTATTACCTGGACCATGGCCAAGTGGCTTTTGAATCTCTCCAAAGATGAAGGCACGATGACCTTAAAGGTCTTCCAGCCTAGGCAGTTCTATGATTCTACAATCTCTCTGGGCAGTCTGCGCCAGTTCTCAGTCACCTTCACAGTGAACAAGTGTGGGAATCTCAGAATCACAGAACATTAGGGATTGGAAGGGACCTTGAAAGATCATCCAGTCAAATCCCCCTGCCACAGCAGGATCCCCTAGATCAAGGCAAACTGGCAGTAGATTGAGAGTCTATGAAAGTCTACATCAGAACAACTTCATGGAGAAACTGGCCTTACTCTCGATCTCTCGCGTCAGAGCTCCTGAGATTTGCTCCCACTCCACATCCGTGGTTTTCACACGCACGCGTGGGGCACTCCCGACATGAGTGAGCTCATCGGAAGAACGCAGTCTCACGCGGGCACTGAAAGACTTCCTAAGCCCCTCAAAAATTGAAGTGCCCGATTTTCCTATGGGAAAAAATACTTTAAACCATTTCCCCTGTCATTAAACATCATTTCGCTGATGATTTAGTATCATTTTCAATCAAAACACTAGGTCTGCAAAGGAAAATGAGCTGGTTTGAGAACACGGAGCTAAACAAAATAAACAGGACGGCCGTTGCTCTACAGCAGATTCAAAAACCCATGTGTTTTGTTTTCCCAGCAATCGATACGCCGCTGATAGCAAGAGGGAAAAGATCCCAATTAAACCTAATTGCCAGCCCCGCTTCCCTCAAAAGCTGAAACAAAAAGCACTCAGAGTCAGCCTGATAAAGTATTTGCTCCTTCCCCAGTCGAGTGCCTTATGGAAGTCTTTAAAGCATCTCGCGTCTAACAAAGGACTTCCAAGTTTGATGTTGGTGAGACAACTTCAAAGCCTCATTAGTTGCCCAGTGAAGGTTCATCCTCAGCTCGGAGACACTCAGCTTGCTGTTCTGTCCTCACCCTCACCACTGATCCCAGACTCACAGATTTTTTTACGGCATTCATTTGATCTTTCCCGACATCCGGATGAGAATTGGGATCAGGCTGCCAAAGACCACCAGCCATTGCCTGTCCCTTCTTGCTTACGTAAATCTCACAGAATCATAGAATGTTAGGGACTGGAAGCGACCTCGAAAGATCATCTAGTCCAATCCCCCTGCCACAGCAGGATCCCCTAGACCAAGTCATAGAATCAGATATGAAGGTGCAAGGGTATCCGGGTGCTGCCTGGAAAGCAAAAGGGTAGAGGAGTCTTCCCTTTCCCAGTGCAGAATCCTGGTACTTAACACCTCCTCCTTCCCCACCGGCACGAGGAACTGAAGGCTCTTCAGCCTGCCAGTTCAAAATCAAGTTTTATGTCCATAGCTTCAGATTTATTAGACTGACTCTCCCTCTCGTCCACCCCATCGCTTTGATGAACCAAGCCCACCATTTCATCAGCTCCACGACAGCACTGCTCCTCTGCACAAAGTACACCCACGCCAGGTTTCAAGCTTGTCCTACACTTCCAGCCCCCTACTGAAAACTGTGTGGCGGGGAAAAGCTTTGCAGCAAAAATAGCCCCTAATTTTCAACCCTGCAGAATCCGTCAGCAGCTGGGGAGGTTTTGTTTAAAATGTAAAAGGAAAACCGCAGCGTTCTTCACTTGAATTCCACATCTTTTTCCACACTCTCTTGAGTCTTGAACACGACTCTAAACCAAGCACCTCACGATCTGACTCTGAGGGGCAGAGCAGTGACCTCTTCTGCCCATCATGCTGTGATGCACGAGATGTCAGCCTTCTGATTCATTTTGAGGTAACGTCAACTCAAGATGCAGCTTGGCCACTCTGATGGATGGAACAAGAGCACCTCACAACTTTTCAACGTGTTTTCATCCACTAAGGCAAATTTTGCCCTCCTAGAAGCTCCTGTGCAGAACAGTGAAATAGCAGAGCACGTTGAAAATCAGTCTTGCTGCATCGCCGTGCTGCTGAGGTTCCTGCTGTTCAGTAACCTGGTCCATGTAACGCCTACAGATGCCCCGCACGCACATGCAGACATGCAAGGACTGCTTCCTAGCGACTTTTTTGCCTCATCCATTTGACTGTAAGGTCTTCCAGACATTTAAAACCCGCCTGGATATGCTCCTGTGCAACTTGGTCTAGGTGATCATGCTGTGGTGGGGGAATTGGACTGGATGATCTTTCAAGGTCCCTTCCAATCCCTAATGTTCTGTGATTCTATGAGGATGAATGGTCACTGCAAGGTGCAAGTCTGCTGTGATGTGACATGAGAAGAACATCCCTCAGCACCAGCATCACCGTCGGGTGACAGGGAAGTGACTCAGAAGATGAGCGCACCTCAAGGGTTCCTGGAATATTGGTTTGTTTTAGCCGAAGCCCATCTGCAGCGGAGCAGAAAGGACTGCAAGCAGAAAGCACTCAATCCACATCCTGCAGCCACCACTGGAGTGGTTCATCCCCCAAGAATGAAAGCCTTCCTTCTCTTTCCCTTTCCTCCTAGTCAACAGAAGAGGGAAGGTGAAGGAATAGCTGTCACTGTTGCTGCCAAACTGCAGCCAGCAGAGGCCAGACTCGGTGGTGGAGCAGCATGAGCTGCTGAGCATCCACCCTGACGTGCCCTAGGGTCTCTACGACAGAAAGCTCAACAACTGGCCATCCATCCATCAGCAGGGTACCTGTGTGATGGAAACACCAGCGGCCGCATCATGGTGATCCACAGTCAACTACTGCCCAGATCCAAACAGCAGCAACTGGGGAGGAAAAGGACGAGTGCACAGCGGGTAGTTCGATCCTGTAACCGACTGGATGCTGAAGGAAGGAAATAACTGACTGCACAGTATTTCCTGCATCAGAAACGGGGAGGAAGGATGAGAGATTTCTCGTCAGGCTGTTTGGGGCACGACAAGGAAAGACAAAAGTTCTCGAAGCTCCCAACTTTTTACTCAGCTTTTTTCAAGCACAGATTCTTCCCAGGGTTTTTGGGTTGGGTTTTCCTCCCAGTCCCCTCAACCTACTCTTTGCTGACAGCACGAAAGCTGTTCACCGCACACGCTGATCTACAGCTTCGGTCCTCGGGGCTCCCATTTGATTGCAAGAGGGCAGCTTCTGCCTTTCCCACCGCTGCTGCAGCTGAAGCCATCTGACAGTCAGCAGGGCCAACTACAGATCAAGACCCCAAAGGAGAAGAATGCTCAGTATCTGGCCCCGTAGTTAGAGAGGATTTATTTTATGATACTGATTCTAGAGATTTATCACTTCCTTTACCTTCCTCCATACGCACAGCGCAGACAATCTGTTTCGAGCATGAGCCGGGCACGGTTTCCATCAGGGAGTAAATTTTGAGGATAAATAAAGGAAAAAGAAGCTATTTTTAAGGCAGAGATGATCAGCACGCTGATGAGCAAGCAGAAGTGTCTGAAGGCAAGCGCTGCTCAGCATGTTTGCAAGATCAGGTTGCCACGTTGTTCTTCGGATGACGCGACATCACGGGAACCCCTTTCCTTAAGAACACGGCTGTGAGAAGCGACTGAGCGCTGGCTGAGGGGCTGTGTGCGTAGGCACGGCCGCCTCCTCCTCCTCGAGCGCCTTGGACGCCTGCCACTGGCCCTTACAAAAAACCGCAAGAATCATAGAATCCTTAGGACTGGAAGGGACCTCGAACGATCAAGAAAGGCCACTACACTGATGTGCTTCATGATTTATTCCCAGGAGTAGCTACAATGGAAGGAAGTGGTAGCACACGGAGACCTGGCATCAGCAGAGAAGATCGGGGTATCCCGTTCTGGGGACACACACGGAGCTGCTGTGAAAAGTGGAGATAGTGCAGGGCACAACACAGAGTTCTGACCACTTGAAAAAAGGAGTTGGAAAATAAAAGAACAACTGCTTTAGGGAAGATGAAGAGGAGCACGAAGGAAAACCAACTAGAGCTGCTAACACAAGGCTAAGACAAAGCTGTAAGACGGTATTTAACGTAGAGGGGGTGGAAGACTGAATTTGTTAGGGAAGATACAGAAAACAAGGACAAGTCGAGAGCAGCAGTGCCCTTTGCTTGCTAAAATGACTCACTGAGGGATGTCTACTGCCTTTTTAAATAGTAGCCACAGACAGATGAAAAATTCATTTGACCTCAACTGAGAAAGTGATTTACTTCCATAACTTTGAGGGCTGGAGAAGAATTGTCTTGATCACACTGCAGAAGGCCAGGCCATGCAAAGGAGCATCCCATGCTCTCTGTTACATGGGCTCCCCATGGTCTGGGTGTGAGGGTCTGACAACGGCCAGCAACATAGTCCAGGGTATCACTACACTATGATCAGCAAAGTTGTTCTCAGCTAAAACTACAGGAGCTGAGTACGGGTGGAGTGATAGGGACTGGAGGAAAAGTCTGATGAGAAGAGGCTGAGGGAGCTGGGGGTGTTTAGCCTGGAGAAGCGGAGACTCAGTGGGGACCTTCTTCCTCTCTACAACTCCGTTAAGGGAGATTGTAGTCAGGTGGGTGTTGGGCTCTTCTCCCAGGCAACCAGCAATAGGACAACAGGGCAGAGCCTGAAGCTGCACCATGGGAGGGTTGGATGTTAGGAAGCCCTTCCTCACAGAAAGGGTGATCAGAGCCTGGAATAGACTGCCCAGGGCAGTGGTGGAGTCCCCATCCCTGGAGGTATTGAAGGACAGACTGGCTGTGGCACTTATTGCCCTGGTCTGGCTGATGTGATGTTAAGTCACAGGCTGGGCTTGACAATCACAGAATCACAGAACATTAGGGATTGGAAGGGACCTCAAAAGATCATCTAGTCCAATAATCTTAGACGTCTTTTTCAGCCTCAATAATTCTGTGATAATGGTTTACTGGTGGGCTTGGCAGAGTAGATTAATGGTTGGACTCAATGAACTTAAAGGTCATTTCCAACCTAAATGATTCTACGAAAATGTGTTTAAGATAATGTTTAAGGCTCTTGAAGAAAAACATATCTGCCTGCAGTAACTGCCACATACAAAGCTCCTCACACTTTGTCTTTTAGAAGGAAAAGACATTGCACCGAAGCCATTCCTAAGCAATAGGAATCACCACGTCTTGAGGTGACTCAAACCCAACTTGAAACGCGTGTTGTCACTGACAAAGGCCTTAAGCCATTTCTTATCGTTGCCTTGAAG
Organism: Phoeniculus purpureus; assembly: GCA_028565055.1. Taxonomy (NCBI): domain Eukaryota; kingdom Metazoa; phylum Chordata; class Aves; order Bucerotiformes; family Phoeniculidae; genus Phoeniculus; species Phoeniculus purpureus. The sequence continues at coordinate 1,000,779 of JAOXOE010000405.1, read as the reverse complement.
CCACACATCCCTGTGGTAGCTTTAGCCCCACTTTGAGCTTCAAATTCTCAGCCCAGCACAACAGTGAAGACGACCAGAAAATGTGTGTCACGCTGCGACCCGTAAAAACCAAGGAGAGCATCCCGAGCTTCACAACAAAATGTTACTGTGATTTAACAGATGGCCCTCAACCTGAGAAATGAAGTAGCTAAAGTAAATAAAACCGGGTATGAAAACCAACCAAATAAATTCTCAGGCCAAAATGTAAAAGAACCTGAAAGAGCCAAGGAAGAGTCAATATAGATTTTTCAATGTTATTACTTTGATTTAATAAATTCTCTGGATAGCGTCGCTTGCTTTAGTGCAACCACAGGAACTGTAATGGCAAACACTGCACCGTGATTTATGGACTGAAAGGTTGTCTGATTTCATTATGCTGGCAAATACAGGAGTGCAGACACCTCCTCTTGGAAAGCTATTTCTAAATTGCTGCATCGATATTCAGATAATCAGAATTGATATTTACCTTCTGCTGGAGCACGGCCACGCGCACGCACGTGCACGCGCACACACGCTGCTCTGTCCCAAACCAAGACCTATGCAGCTGCAAGGTGCCCAGCCCTTCACATAGAGCTCTCTTCTCTCACTAAAATAAATTCACAGAACCACAGAATTATTGAGGCTGGAAAAGCCCTCTGAGATCATCCAGCCCAGCCCAGCCCATGACCTGACATCACCACATCAGCCAGACCGGGGCACTAAGGGCCACAGCCAGGCTGTCCTTAAACACCTCCAGAGATGGGGACTCCATCACCACCCTGGGCAGTCCATTCCAGTGTCAGATCACCCTTTTCATGAGGAAGGGCTTCCTAACATCCAACCTAACCTTCCCCTGGTGCAGCTTCAGGTCCTGCCCTCTCGTCCTGGCGCTGGTTGCCTGGGAGAAGAGCCTGACCCCCAACTGACTATAACCTCCCTTCAGGGAGTTGTAGAGAGGCAGAAGGTCCCCCCTGAGTCTCATCTTCTCCAGGGTAATCAACCCCAGCTCCTTCAGCCTCTCCAGTCCCTTCCCCAGCCTCGTTACTCCTCTGGACCCGCTCCAGCCCCCCAAATCTCTTTCTCAAAGTGAGGGGTTCACAACTGCCCCCATTACTTGAGGTGGGGCCTCACTAGTGCCCAGTACAGGGGGAGGATTACATCCCTAGTCCCGCTGGCCACACCACTGCTGATACAAGCCAGGATGCCACTGGTCTTCCAGGCCACCTGGGCACACAGAATCACTCTGGCTGGAACCGTAGTGCACCCAGCAGATGATCAGTTCAATCACTTTGTTACTCCAGATCCAGGAGGGCATAACTTCACCTTCAGCGTGCAACGGCATCGCTGATGGCCACACGCTTCAATCACGCAGAGCAGCGCTTATGTTAACTCTATGTACATTTTTCTGTCAAGAGTAGAGCACAGGAAGTAATTTTTTTAACCAAACCTCGCTTGTCACTCGTGGTTTTGCAACAGAAGTACAAGGCTGTTACCAAACCCCATAAGCCACTGCCCGTGGCATCCATGGGGCAGGAGGCTGGCAGGGGAGTGAAGGATGTCAGATGGCATCAGCGTAGGAGAGAGGCAGAAGTGAGGAGCCAATATGGTCAGAGAAGGATAAAGATGTCCCTCTGCAGGGTGAATCCTGATGCCCGCGCTGATATTCCTTGCAACGCTGTGCCACGCAACCCTCCTAGCTGTGCCCAAAGTCCTGCCCAGGTCATTCTTTCCTTCTGCACCATAGCAATGAGGTTAGACTGAAGGATGGCCATCTCAGCAGGCCAAGGTAGTCGATGTCCCACAGCAGGCATTTAACATGTACTGTAGTGATGGGGTAGCTGAGAAAAATGGGCTCAGACCTCTGGCATGCAGACTCACAACACCAGCAGGCAATGAAATGGGCCTGGGCAGCCAACGACACTCGTTCGTAGCACAAAGTGGTGTTGGACTGGGCTGGACAGAGCCTCTGCAACGTGACGTAGAATCACAGAACAGTTTCAGCTGGAAGAGATGTTCAAGATCATCAAGTCCAACCTTTTCCTAGCTCTGTCAGCATCACTAAACCCTGTTCCCCAATGCAACATCTACCCTTGTCTTCAACACCTCCAGGGATGCGGACTCAACCCCGCTGTTCCAGTGGGCAGCTGTTCCAGTCTCTGACAACCCTTTCAGCAAAGAAATTTCTCCTGAGATCCAACCTGAACCACCCCTGGTGCTTCAGACCGTTTCCCCTCCTCCTATCACTGGCCACTAAGGAGAACAGACCAACCCCTGCTTCTCTAAAACCTCCTTTCAAGTAGCTGTAGAGAGCAAGAAGGTCTCCCCTCCATCTCCTCTTATCCCAAAAGCTTAAGAGATCAGATTAAGGTAGAGCATGGAGTCCTCCACAGCTGGCTCGCACAAACTGCGTTCCCCAGACCTTGGGACAGCAAGCCTCTGGTGGGACATCTGAAAAGCTTCTCATGAGTGGAGTCCCTGCCCATGGCAAGGGGCTTGGAACTAGACGATCTCTGAGGTCCTTTCCAACCTAAACCACTCTACGATTCTATGAAAAGGGTTGATTATGGCGACGGCAACACAAGCTGCAAGGAACAGGCTGCCCAGGAGGGGTTGTGGAGTCTCCTTCTCTGGAGATGTTTAAAACCCGCCTGGACGTGTTCCTGTGCGGCTTGGTCTAGGGGATACTTCTCTGGCAGGGGGGTTGGACTGGATGATCTTTCGAGGTCCCTTCCAATCCCTAATGTTCTGTGGTTCTGTGACATGCACTCATGCTCCGGGGCAGGTGGAAGAGTGAGAGTCTGTCTAGCAGTGATAAATAAACCGGGCCACATCCCCATTTCCACACGCCGCCACAGGAGCCCACAGGGTGATCCTTTGCTTTGTCCCTCTCGATCATCGTCAGCAGGAACAACAACTGGCTCTTATCAGCAGAGACGTCTCTGGGAAGGAGTGACCTGAGGACGCAGCGTCCTTCACCGGTCTCTTGCACCCCCAAGACGATTTACAACGCTGTCACTCCTACACCAGCACAGTCCTTGCCTCTAAATTTAACGCTTTGATTTCTAAAGACACGTCCTTTAGAGCTCCTACAAGACCTTGACAAGAAGATGAGGGGCAATGGGTGGCAGCTGGAACACAGGAGGTTCCATATCAATGCCAGAAGGAACTTCTTCATGGTGAAGGTGACGGAGCACCGGAAGGGCCTGCCCAAGGGGGTTGTGGAGTCTCCTTCTCTGGAGACGTTTAAAACCCACCTGGATATAGAATCATAGAATCATCAGGGATTGGAAGGGACCTCGCAAGATCATCCAGTCCAAT
>JAOXOE010000405.1:938542-959666 GCA_028565055.1 Phoeniculus purpureus | reverse complement strand
AACTTCTTCCCAGTGAGGGTGACAGAGCACTGGAAGGGGCTGCCCAGGGGGGTTGTGGAGTCTCCTTCTCTGGAGAATTTAAAACTCATCTGGATATGTTCCTGTGCGACTTGGTCTAGGTGATCCTGCTGTGGCAGGGGGATTTGACTGGATGATCTTCTGAGGTTCCTTCAAACCCCTAATGTTCTGTGAATCTGTGATTCTTGATCCACTAGAGCACGTGACATCTAGTTTTCAACAAGACTCTAGGTTTTTCATAAATGCCTACAGATACAGGGTCCAGTGTGGTATTAACATCTAAAAAAATTAGCCCTCCTCTTCCTCTTGAGTACAGGAAAGGAAGTCTCATTCCTCTGGAAGTTAAGGCCACATTAATGTTTATTAATTATTCTTTTTTTACAAATATGGAAAGGGTGACTCTCAGGAGGATGGAGCCAGGCTCTGCTCAGGGGTGTCCAGTGATAGGACAAGGGGGAGCAGGGACAGGCTGAAGCAGAGGAGGTTCCGTGGAAACATCAGGGTGATGGAGCCCTGGCACAGACTGCCCAGAGAGGGTGTGGAGTCTCCTGTTCTGGATATGTTCAAACCCCACCTGGATGCAGCCCTGTGTGACCTGTCCTAGGGAATCCTGCTCTGGCAGGGGGGTTGGACTAGATGTTCTCAGCAGGTACCTTCCAGCCCCCGACATTCTGTGACTCTGTGATACAAGGATCTGTACCTACATTTTCTAGTCACATTTGAAAGAAGTCAGTTTTGCTGCAGCAACAATAAGTTCTTTTTATTCATAACAAACACAGAAAAGCTGTTTATTTTAAAGCTGGTGGGTGCACAGCCTGAAGCTTCTCTTGTCAAGGAAAACTGCCTGAGGAAGTATTAAAGAATCATAGAATCATAGAATTCTATGATTCTATGATTCAGAACTTCTGCTTGAAATCACAGAACGTTAGGATTGGAAGGGACCTCGAAAGATCAGCACATTTTAACATTAATTTTGGGTGCTCTAATATGCACGTGCATGAACTGCACGTCATACAGCAAGAGCCAGACATCCTAATGAGGCTTCCAAAAATCTCCTTGAAATGCTTTTTTGAATCTACACTGGGAATTGCAAGATTTTTCTATTAACACTACCTCAAAACACAACAGTGATGTGTTTGGGTTCCATCATTCTTTGGAAGGCATATAAAAGCATTTTGTAGAATCAAGGCTGGAAAATACCTTCAAGATTATCGAGTCCAACCATCTGCCCTGTAACTGTGAACCACTAAACCAACTCCTGAAACACAGACTCACAGAATTGTTGAGGGTGGAAAAAATCTGAGATCACTGATCCCAGCCTAGGGCCCAACATCACCACAGCAGCCAGACCAGGGCAATAAGGGTCACAGCCAGGCTGCCCTTCAAAACCTCCAGAGATGGGGACTCCAACCACTGCCCTGGGCAGTCCAGTCCAGGGTCTCAGCACCCTTTCCATGAGGAAGGGCTTCCTAATATCCAACCTAACCCTCCCCTGGCAGCTTCAGGCCCTGCTCTCTCACCCTGGCACTGGTTGTCTGGGAGAAGAGCCTGACCCCCACCTGACTACAACCTCCCTTCAGGGAGTTGGAGAGAGGGAGAAGGTCCCCCCTCAGTCTCCTCCTCTTCTGGCTAAACACCCCCAGCTCCCTCAGCCTCTCCTCATCAGCCTTTCACTGCAGTGTCTTCCCCAGCCTTGTTGCTCCTCTGAACCTACTCCAGCCCCTCAGTCTCTTGAAGTGAAGGGCCCAGAGCCACCCAGAGGACTCAAGGAAAGGCCTTGAAAAAACACCATGTTTCCATGCTTCTCAGTGCAAAATGTAAAGTGGGTAAGTTTGAGACAGACTTATGGAGAAAAGCAATCAGTGAAGAGCCACGAGGATCTCACCTGTGCACGTCAATGGTTTCCATCAAGCGACAGATGACCCATGCCCACAGAAGAATCACGTGGTTGCAGAAAACAACGATGCCAATAAAAAAGCCGGCTCCAAGGATAAGTGTTTCCAGGGGATGGGCATATTCTGCTTGCATTCCAAAGGGAGCCTGGAAGGAGACAACAGGCTAAGAGTCAACATTTCCATACTTGTACACTCTGAAACCAGAATCACTCCATGAGGCTACAGTAGGACAATCAGAACCACGTTGTAGGCAAAGGGAACGGTACAAGGGAACAAGGGCCTTCGCAGAGGCACTCAGCTACTTGTTGGGAAAACAGAAAACACTCTGCCTGTGTCAAAATGATGACACACTTCACTACTAGTCAAGAACTTTTACTGCGGCTTACCAGTCCCCCAGGCCAAAGCTTGATTTCAGGAGAATCTAAGCGTTTGGCAAGCTCCTATCTGCTGTGCATCCAAGTCTTTGCAGCAGAGGAAAGAAGAAAACCAAACTAATCTCAGAATCAGGATTTGTGGAGGAACTTATTTGAAAAATGAAAAAACAATTTAAAACTAAAAAAATTTAAACCTAACCCCACCCTGCTAACCTGCTCTATGACCTCCCTGGCCTAGCTCACCCCAACCCCTCCCCAACCTTGCTCGCCCTATAAACACCCCCTGCTAGCCAACCCTAAACTGACTCTAACCTCCTCCACATTGCTCACCCTATAACATAACCCCCACCTTGCTCACCCTAGAACACCCTCTTCTCCCCCACCTTGCTCACCCCAAAATTCCCTAACTAAACCTAAAAAAACCCTAAAAGCCCAACCCTAACAATACTAAAGCTAGAAACCATCATTCAACTATTCCTTTGAGACTGAAATAAAGAATTCTTCTTCCCTTGACCTAAACAAAGCATGCAGACACACACACATCAACCTCAGCCACGCCTTCACCTAGCTTATCCAACAAAGATGTTTCATAGAAAGGTTTAAAAAGTAGAAGCCTCACACAATGAGAATAGTTTCACCTAATGCTGAAGGTTTTAGGTCTGTGAGAAGAGACAATCACCTTTTCCTCTCAGAGAAAAGGTTTAGTAGAACAGCCTACAGGTCCCTTCTGGGAAAAGGCTTAGTAACAGCCACAAGGGGCAGGATCCTGCTGGAGACCTGAGCTCAGGGCTGGTGGTTTTTTCCTGCTGTCCAGCTGAATCCATCAAGCCAGGCCAAGCCTCTCTATGATTGGCAGCCTGGATAAACCACCTCTGAGTCAGCAGCTTGGTATTGCCCTTAAGGAAAATATAGGTTATACACAGCAGGGCACCAACTCAGCAGCACTGATCTCTGCGTCACCTAACCACTGCTACACTCACTGTAAGGTAGGAGTGCAGCTCACACACCACTGAATCACAGAATATCAGGGATTGGAAGCAACCCCAAAAGATTATCCAGTCCAATATCCCCTGCCAGAGCAGGATCCCCTAGATCCAGTCACACAGGAACATATCCAGGCAGGTTTTAATCATCTCCAGAGAGGAGATTCCACAACCCCCCTGGGCAGCCCCTTCTAGTGCTCTGTCATCCTCACCGTGAAGACGTTCCTTCTCACAGTGATGTGGAACCTCCTCTGTTCCAGCTCACACCCACTGCCCCTTGTCCTATCATTGGGTGCCACTGAGCAGAGACTAGCTCCATCCTCCTGACACCTGCCCTTTCCATATTTATCAACATTCATAGGGTCACCCCTCAGTCTCCTTTCTTCCAAGCTCGAGACCCAGCTCCCTCAGCTTTTCCTCATCAGGGAGATGCTCCACTCCATCATCCTTGTGGCTCCAAAATTAACTAAGATGTGTGTTTAAACAAGTTGTATAAACCGGCACAGATTGAGAACTATTCCAAAGCCAAAGGAATGCCTACCACAAACTCATGATGAACTTTATGGATGTATTTGTATATCCTCTTGTGATGCAGCAACCTATGCAGGAAGTAGTGCCAGGCATCCTCAATGACTGCACAGCCAAAGCACTGGGCAACCAGAATGTACCTTGAAAAAACAGAAGGGCTGTTAGATGCAGAATCACCTTAGTGAAACAAAAACAAGAGGAGAATGCAAAGCCAGTGGTTCATCATGCTCCCCCTTGAGGAACACACTGTTGCTATGATATAAAACATGGAGAATGGAAGAAACTTAGAAGGAATCACAAAAATCACAGAACATCAGGGATCGGAAGTGACCTCAAAAGATCAGCCAGTCCAATCCCCCTACCACAGCAGGACCACCTAGACCAAGTCGCACAGGAACATATCCAGTTGGGTTTCAAGCATCTCCAGACAAGGAGACTCCACAACCCCCCCTGGGCAGCCCCTTCCATTACCCCTTGTCTTACTATTAGAGGATACTGAGCAGGGCCTGGCTTCATCCTCCTGACACCCACCCTTCACTTATTTATCAACATTAATGAGGTCAGCCCTCAGTCTCCTCTTCTCCAAGCTCAAAACACCCAGCTCCCTCAGCCTTTCCTCATCAGGGAGGTGTTCTACTCCCTTTATCATCTTCTTGGTTCTGCGCTGGACTCTCTCCAGCAGTTCTGAATAACAAAATACATTCTTAAAAAGACCCAGAAGGTTGAGCTTCTAACCCATTACAAAAAAGTTTTGCTTCATTTCCATACGCTCCCTCCTAACCCCTCCTTCTCCCAAGTAGAATAATGTGGGATAATTAAAAATAATTTAGAAAACTTTAATGAGCTCTTACCGCCATTCAGCATCATGAGAAACAAGATAAACAGTTTCTATTGCAAAATAAATACTGGGGATTAGAGTTGACAAAACTGTTAAACAGTTTGCCTCCAAGTGCTCATAATCCAGCACTAACACATGAGAAATAGTTACCTACCATCTTGGCATCTCTTCCCACTCGTACGGGATATTGAAATACTCTGTGAAGTAGTAGGTGCCACAAATCAAGGGAAGCTGAATGAAGAAGTGGTTGAAGAGGAGTGTTTTGAAACACTTCCACTGTTTTTCCCATGTTTCTGGCTTGTCCTAGGAAGCAAAAGGAGTTGGTTCTGTTAAATAAGTGCAGAAATTACTTTGGAACTTCATCTCACCTTGGGAAACAGACAGCAGATCCCCCAATGGTACCCCTTGTACTCAGTAATTAATTACAATTAACTCAGGCAGTACAAGTTACAAGGGGTTTGATTCAGTTTCATCAAACCCTCCTTCTTCTAAGCTGCCCTTCCACAAAATTTCAAGTAAGCCTGTTTTAACAGAAGTTGTCTTTGGAGCTGCCCCAAACTACTCTCATTAGCTCCATTAGCAAGAACATTGTGTATTCAACAGCTTTAACTCTCATCTTGCTTTTCCTCTTCACACTGTGTTCTCATAGCTAAATCAATACAAGGAGAAGCTGAAGATAGGAGCCTGTGAAGAAATAAGATGTCCTGAACACATCTACTATTTGCAGAGAGACACTTCACCAATTACTGTAGCAGTTGTATTGATTTCCAACTCCTATTACAATGAGCTGGGGGAAAACAGTCATCTTCAGATAACTGGATGTATCTTTACTGCCACAGAGGAGCACACAGTCACAGAATCATAGTACATTATGGATAGGAAGTGACCTCAAGAGCTCATCCCTGCCACAGCAGGATCCCCTAGATCAAGTCACTCCAGCATCTCTCCACTATTAGAATAATTAAAAATCCCTCCAGAAGGTTGTGCAGAGGTAGTTTGAAAAAGACATCGGCTGTTAAATCAACATACCTTGTAATACCTTTACAACACTCACACCTCTACCAGCAGATGCTATAATTCAGTAACACTTTCTCCTACTGATGTACGAGCTATAGATATAACTAACATTAATATCAACACACACACTGCTCTCTACACCACCGTGGTGAAAAGGATACCTTCACTCAGAAAAATCCCCTTTCCTTCCTCAGTACCTACAGAATCACAGAAGTATTGAGGCTGGTAAAGACCTCTGAGCTCATTCAGTCCAGCCCAGGACCTAACATTACCACAGCAGTCAGACCAGGTCACTAAAGAACACAGCCAGGCTGGCCTTCAACACTTCCAGGGATGGGGACTCCACCACTGCCCTGGACAGTTCAGTTCAGGCTCTGAACACCCTTTCCATTAGGAAGGGCTTCCCAACATCCAATCTAACCCTCCCCTGGCAGCTTCAGGCTCTGCCCACTAGTCCTGCTGCAAGTTGCCTGAGAGAAGAGCCTGACCCCCACCTGACTACAACCTCCTTTCAGGGAGCTGTAGAGAGGGAGAAGGTCCCCCTGAGTGTCCTCTCATTTCCCTGGCTTGAGTTAGAACAGAACCATTTTTATTCTATGAGTTTACTTTCCAGCTCAGTCTCTAAGTCACTGCACTTTCTGCAGTCAGCAGCATCTTTATGCAGACAGAGGCTGCTCACACAAGTGATAACCCTTTGTGTTTGCAGTGACTACTGGATCAAGATGCTGAAAAGCTCTTGTTTAGACTTGCTCCTGTGCAGACCAAGGTCACTGTTCACCTTGTATGCCACATTGAGGTGCCTGAGCACAAGAGGAACTCAGAAAAATCCATATAGACTGGAAACCAGGATATCCAGTTGGATGTTCTCGTTCACATCTTGAAAGACAAAAAAGAAAATAATCAGGAAGCGTTTAGTTCACAACTCTGTCCTTACCTGCTGGATTTTATACTTCTGCATGTAGGGAATAAACTGGAAGAGAAACCCAGGTACACAAAGCAAGAAGTATGAAGCTTCATGAACTAGAAGTGATCCCCAGGTTGCAATTTGGAACTTTGTGTAGTTATCCAGCATGTAATTCCAGGCATTTTTAAATGGCTGCTGCAGGGGATTGTCAGGCAGGAAGGAGTCTATGTATTCCACTGCCAGATAAGCAGAGCTCAAGATGTTAATGCTGTCGTTCGTTGCCATTGTTCAAGCATAAACCATCACAGTCCCAGCTGTTCTAAAGTTGTGTAACAGTAACCTGCAAGTTCGGAGGAAAAAAAATGAATAAACAGCAGTTAATACTCAGAAGAATCCCTACTATCCAAGGCATCGCCTAAAGGAAAAGCAGGAAAAGTAAAGTGAAATTATTTTAGGGCAAAACAACAAAAGTTAAGATGGGCTTGAGAGGAAAAGCAATTTGAGGGGCAAATAGCTCTCAAGTTGTGAAATTAGGTCAAGGAAGCAAAAGGACAAAGAATCATAGAAAAGCTGGAGTTGGAAGGGACCTTAAAGAGCATCTAGTTCCAACTCCACTGCACAGGCAGGGACTCCTTCACTAGAGCAGGTTACTGAGGGCCCCAGACAACCTGGCATTCAACACTGCCAGCGATGGGGCAGCCACAACTGCCTTGGGCAACCTCTTCCAGCATCTCAGCAACCTCACAGCAAAGAAGTTGGTCCTCATGGCCAACCTCAATCACTCCTCTTCAAGTCTGGAACCCTTTCCTCTTTGTCCTCTCGCTACCACCCCTGTCAAAAGCCCTCCCTCAGCTTTCATGGAGCCCCCTTCCTTCAGAGATTGGGAAGCTGCTCAAAGGTCACCTGGGAGCCTCCTCTTCTCCAGGCTGAACAACCCCATCTTGCTCAGCTTGTCCCCTCACAGGGCAGGTGCTCCAGCCCTCTGATCATTTGAGTTGCTCTCCTCTGGACACCTTCCCAATTCTACATCACTTACCCAACCTGATATCGGGATGCTTTCAGGGTGCCTCTGTTCTGTACTGAGAGCACAGAAAGGTTCAAACCAGATTGAGAAATTAACCATGATTACCCAGCCTCATTTTTCTCATAGCTGTGAGCCAGAAGCCATGCAAATGACATCAACAGAGCAGACTGTCTTCACACTGGAGATGGCTTGAGGCCATCAACCTTTCCGTAACTAATGAACTTTCACCACAACTTCAAAAAGCATAGAGGAATGTTCCTTGAACTCCTGCCATTCCCAGAGTGTAAGCTACTTGTGGTTTGGGTCGGAAGGGTCCTTTAAGAGTCATATAGTCCACTTTGCCGGCAACAGGCAGGATCATTTTCCACTAAATCAGGCTGCTCAAAGCCTGGTCCAACCTTACCTTGAGCATATCCAGCAGTGGGATACCCACAACCTTGCTAGGCAGCCTGTTACAATGTCATCATCACAGAATGATCAAGGTTGGAGAAAACCTTCAAAATCATCAAGGCTACCCATCTGCCCTACAACCTCCAACCCCTAAATCATCTCCTGAAACACCCTGTCTGTTCATATGTTGTGAACCCCTCCAAGGATGGTGTCTCCACCCCCACCCTGGGGCAGCCTGTTCCAAGGCCTCCCCACTCTTTCTGGGAAGAAGTTTTTCCTACGATCCAGCTTCCCCTGGCACAACCTGACACATTTCCTCTTGTCCTATTGCTAGACCCTAGGGAGAAGAGGCCAACCCCTGCCTCACTCCAACCTCCTTTCGGATAGTTGTAGAGTTAAGTGTTTAGTAAGAAGTCTTGTTCTTAAGCCCAAACCCTAAACCCACCCTTTTAACCTAATGCATCTGTCCCTCATCTCATTGCTACAGACCTTGGCAGAAACTGTTGTCCAAGAAGTTTCAATTACACATGAGGAAAAGCTCCTTTACTGAAAGGGTTATCCGACATCAGAACGGCTGTCCTGGAAGGCAGGGGAGTCCCCATGCCTAGAAGTATTAACACATGTCCAGGCGTCGTGCTGAAGGATCTGGTTTAGTCCAGGGCTTGGGTACTGTTAGGCTGACGATTGGATCTTAGAGATCTTTTCCAATCTGAGTGATTCTGTGATTCCCATAACCCCCTATTATACCCTCAAAGGCCACAGCAGGGTGTCCCTGGAGCCTTCTTTACTTGAGGCTGAACAGCTCCAGCTCTCTCAGACTCTGTCCATAGGGGATGCACCCTCACCTTCCTCACGGCCCTCCTGTGGACCCCTCTGAAGCTCCAGCCTCCTCAGTGCGTGACAGCACCCAGTCGCAGGGACGCTGGCTCGGCCCCAGCGGATGCGCCCAAACAACTCCCACAGCAGCCCCGTATCCAGCGCTGTCAGGTACCAGCGCCTCTCCTAGCAACAGCTCCGCGCTGCCGTCTGCCAGCGTCCGCGCAGGCAGCAGGGCGGCTGCCGCCTCACTCTCTACACAGACACCGGAGTAGCCGCCTCACCGCCCCCGCTCCGCGGCCGCACAACCCGCTTCTCCGCGGGGCCGTGTCACGGCAGTGGCAGCAGCTGTCCCCCCCAGCCCGCCCCGCTCCAGGCCACGGCCCAGCGCCAGGTCCCGCGCAGCCTTTACCTGCTCCGCGGCAACAGCCCGGGCCCTTCCGCAGCAGCGCCCGTGTCGGCAATAACAACCGCCGGGCCGCCGGCAACGCCAACGCGCCCTCTCATTGGCCGCCCGGCAACGCCCAGCGCTGCGCCCATTGGCTGGCTGGGGGTAGCAGCGGAGTGTCAGGCGGGGGAGGGGCGGGACGGAGCTGCCGGATGCCGAGTGGGGATTGGCTGGAGGGGTGGAGTGATGATAGTGAGACCTCGGCCAGGGGCCAATGAGACGGGCGGAAGGGTGGGTGACGTCAACGACGTGATGAGGAGGCGAGCGGAAGCCCAGGTGGGCTGAGGCGGGCTCGGGTGCGGCTGGTGCGGCCACTCCTCTTACCAGCTACCGCACGGGTGAAATTCTACAGACTCTCCTGTTAGAAGGTTCCTGGTGGAACCTGCCGGCACAGGCCTCGCCGCGACACCCAGTATCGGCAGGGAAACACCATCTGCTACCTGATACCGGGCTGTTACACACAAGACTATTGCAGCATCCGCTTGATTTGAGCTCAAAAACACTGTTAGTGTCAAAAAACCGCCTTTAGTGTAAAATAAAGACTCTGTTAGTGTCAAAGAAACCCTTCAGTGTACCAAAAAACCTCATTAGTGTAAAAAAAAACCCCCCTCTTCAGTGTCAAAACTGTTACTGTCAAAAAAAATCCAGTTAGTATCAAAAAAAGTCCAGTTTTTGTCAAAAAAACTCCTTTGGTGTCAAAAAACCTCCATTAGTGTCAAAAACCCCCTGTTAGTGTCATAAAGACCCCTTTAGTGTTAAAGCCCATGATTGTAAAAAGAATTCAGCTAGTAATAATCCCCCCACCCCAGTTTTTGTCCAAAAAACTCTGTTAGTCTCCAAAAAACCCAGTCATTGTCAAAAAAACCCTGTTAGTGTCAAAACCCCCCTTGGTTAGTGTCCAAATAATCCAGTTTCTGACAAAAAAAAACCCTGTTGGTGGCAAACTTGAGCACAGATGCTGTCGCTGGATTCAGAGGTAGCCACTACCTTCCCCAAAGAGTTTGGAGACAGACCTGCCGCAAACCAGTGATGCTGCCCATGACCGGCTCATAAACCTCAATAATTCTTACCCAACAGAACAGCAAAGCTTCCCGCTGCTTACAACAAAACCTCGCTGTTGGAGTTGTCTGGAGTCTCATCTGCAGATGTTTAAAACCCACCTGGACACAGAATCATAGACTGGCCAGGGTTGGAAGTGACCTTAAAGGGCATCCAGTTCCAACCCCCCTGCACAGGCAGGGACACCTTCACTGGAGCAGGTTACTCAGGGCCCCAGACAACCTGGCCTTCAACACTGACAGGGATGGGGAAGCCACAAGCTCAGAGCCTCCTCTTCTCCAGGCTGAACAGCCCCAACTTGCTCAGCCTGTCCTCAGAGGGTAGGTGCTCTAGCCCTCTGAGCATTTGAGTTGCTCTCCCGTGGGCACCTTCCAGAAGCTCTCTGTCCTTCTGACGTTGCAGACTCCAGAACCGGACCCAGCACTCCAGGTCAGGTCTCACCAGTGCAGAGGAGAGGGGGAGAATCCCCTCCCTCGACCCAACTGTCGCTGCTTCTTTTGATGCAGCCCAGGACACAGCTGGCTGGCTGTGCTGCCAGCGCACACTTATGCTCCACCACCACTCCAAGGCCTTCTCCTCAGACATGTTCCCTGTGACTGGATCTATGTGATCCTGCTTGTGGAGTCTCCTTCTCTGGAGACATTTAAAACTGGCCTGAGTATGTTCCTGTGCAACTTGGTCTAGGTGGCTCTGATCTGGCAGGGGGACTGGTCTGGATACTTTTTCAAGGTCCCTTCCAATCCCTAATGTTCTGTGATTCTCTAATGGAGGTTTGCCTCGAGAAACACAAGTTGGAAGCGACGTGTTGGCGTTAGGAAACCAAATATACAAACTTTTATTTGAAGAAAATGCCTTGGGATATGACAGTAACTTTGGTCAGGTGAAAAGGAGGCCATCCAAGAATGAATCAAAATGAGCTGCTCTCCAAGCATGCCCACACGGACAGTATATTCAGCTATTAGCTACGAGAAGCTAAGGTTACACGCATAAACAGGCCTTAGTACCATGCAAGTTCAACGCGATTTCATACATTCAGTATAAATTTTCAGTTATTTTCATGCCAGATCACCTTGTGGTTTTTTCGATAAAAAAAGAAAACACACCGAAAATTGAACTGAAAAAGCAAAAAAAAAGGTAATAAATCATAAGTACAGACAACATTTTTATTAAAAAGATCTTGGAATGACACCTGTGTGATACCACCCGCAGCGGCGTCTCCTCCGGTAGGGGTTAGTAGTGTTAAGCATCGTTACATATCAAAAAATACAACTCTGTTTGACGACGTAGTAGTACTGACACCTTCCAAAGTACCGTGCCAAATTAGAAATAGGAAAAAGTCAGGGTCTGAAGGATTCCAATAGAAAGCGACTTTATGCTCACACAAACATCTGCACAGAGTATAGTTAAGTAACAAAAGGGGTGTTTTTTAGAAAAGGAAACCATTTACCCCCATGCCAGCTTGAATTACTGAGGTGGGATTCAAGGACTATGAAGATTGACGGCTCTTTCCTTTAAATAGTAGTAGTCTCTGGAAAAAATAAGACAAAAATTTACTTTCACCAGAAGAACACACCCAGTTCTCTCACGGAAGTCGTAAGCGACATCACTTGGTCCTTATGAAAGCGGCTGGTTTTTTCTTTTGCAATAAAAAATACGGTCCGCTAGACTTCAAAAATTCAATCAGCTTCTGCTCAGCTGCAGAAGAATCCGACGCCGTTGCTTCTGCCTGGAGTAATCTTCATTATCCGTCATCTGTAATGGTAGACAGTCACATCTTCACTGTGACTCAAGGTGCAGCTACAAGTAGAGAAGTGCTAATGTACTCAGTCACTTCAAATGCACTTGAAGACTGCTGCTAGTGCATAATCAAGTTGAAAATCCTTTTATTGATCATAATGGTTTGTCAATAACTGTAACACCTAGAGAGAAGGAGGGGGGGAAGAGATAAATCTAAGTTACTTTAAAATAGTTGAAGAATGTGGAAGATTTAATACCTTACACCGCAGCTAAGGTAACATCAAAACTGTGCACCAGCATCAGGCTTCCTAGCTCTCTAATTTCTCTCTCACACAAAGTTGTCTGAAGCAGTGCAAAGTTAAAGTGACTTTATTTGCCATTGCTCAACTTTGATTTTGTGATCAGTGAAATAAATAAGAGAATCACAGAGTTGGAAGGCTCCTCCAAAGGTCATCTAGTGCAACCCCACTACAACAAGCAAGGCCATCAATCACCAGAGCAGATTGCTCAGAGCCTCATTCAGCCCAACCTTGAATGGCTCCAGGGATGGGGTCTTCACCACACCTTGAGGCAGCCTGTTCCAGGGATCCCCTACCCTCAGATTCAATAACTTTTTCCTGATGTCTGACCTGAATCTGCCCTCTTCCAGCTTCAAATCATGACCCCTCAACGTATGGTTCCCTGCCCTCGTGAACAGTCTTCCCCAGCCTTCTGACAGGCCTCTATCCTTAACATTCACTTAACTCATTTGAGCAACTGTAACTATTGAAGGAAAGGATTCCTGAAGCATCTCTTGTTTTCCAAACATTAGATCCCAAAGAAGTTCACAACTGGACCCCATAGATCAAGAATCAAATCTCTTGTTTAAAAAAAGGTCTCATCATACCAGAATCATCCTTCTGACTCAGCACTGATGTGACTTTCTTGTTCCGTGTAGTGAATAACGGTTTCATCATTCAAAATGTACTGCCAGATACCAACTCTAGTATCTTAGGGTTCACCCTGGACAGGACTTTTTTTGGGATCCTTTATCAAATTATTTTCCTAGCGTTTTAGTTTAAAAACAAAATCCCACTTGGAATACTGGGTCCAGTTCTGGAGTCCCAAACACTGGAAGGACAGGGAGCTCCTGAAAGGTGTCCAGAGGAGAGCAACTCAAATGATCAGAGGGCTGGAGAACCTCCCCTGTGAGGGGACAGGCTGAGCAAGTTGGAGTTGTTCAGCCTGGAGAAGAGGAGGCTCCCAGGTGACCTTTGAGCAGCTTTCCAATCTCTGAAGGAAGGGGACTACAAGAAAGTTGGGGGAGGGCTTTTGACAGGGGTGGTAGCAAGAGGACAAAGAGGAAAGGGTTCCAGACTTGAAGAGGGGTGATTGAGGTTGGACATGAAGGCAAACTTCTTTGCTGTGACGTTGCTGAGATGCTGGAACAGGTTGCCCGAGGCAGCTGTGGCTGCCCCATCGCTGGCAGTGTTGGAGGCCAGGTTGTCTGGGGCCCTGAGTAACCTGCTCTAGTGAAGGAGTCCCTGCCTGTGCAGGGAGGTTGGAAATAGATGCTCCTTGGGGTCCCTTCTAACCTAAACCATTCTATGATTCTATGAAAATCTCCAGCGTTTACCTGCATAGCTCCTTCCTGTACTCATACACGACGACACGACTGTCCATTTATCAGTCGTTGGATTATAATACTCCACTGTTGATAAATTACAGGATCCATCATCTCCCCCAACTACATACAAGAGACCGTTTACTGCACAAACACCTATAAAAAAGACAGAGAACCAGTATGAAAATCAGCTTGTTCACCACATAAAAGTTGCTACTCAGCATCGTCACTAAAGCAGCAGAAATCCAGCAGCAAATCGTTTACCCCAAGCGGTATTTAAGAGTCAGGATGTGAGTGGGTACCTGCATTCCTTCTGCACATGTTCATGTCTGCAACCTGCTTCCACGCGCTGGCGACAGGATCGAACACTTCGACGCTTTTCCTTACTAAAGGGCCATCATGACCACCTACCGCATACAATAAATTGTTTAACACCCCAACACCTGTAATGTAGGAGAATATTCCAAATTAACTAGGGAACGGCTCGACTGCGCAAAGGAGAAACAACAAGCATTACGTCCACTAACATCAATCCTTCATCCAGTCAACGTTAGCAACTGTTTCGTAGGACATTTGTGTCAGGATGCATTAAAGCAGAAAGACAGTAGCTACAAGCAAGACACCAATCAAATGTCTTGTGTGTTCATCTACCATATTGCAGCGTACAAAGACCAGAGCTGTTCTGCAATGAAAGGTTTAGAAAAGTTTGGATGGGAGGAAAAAAAAACCCAACTGAGTGATGGGTGCAGGAAAATGAGGACTGTAGGAATTTAGGATGAATTCGAAGTGACAGTGTGCTCAGCCAGCGAAACAGAAATCTGAAGAGACGATGAAACGTCAGCAAAACGGATAGAAAGTAAAAGCTACGCAGTGCGGAGGAAAGAAGCTGAATGGGTAGACATCGTACGATAGGAGTCGCTTCTACTGAAGTGTGGAAATAACCTCGTAAACACACAAATATGAAACGAAAGTAAACAGAACGAGCACCTTCCTCCTCCGGGATTTGGAGGAGAACACCAAGCTTCCTTGAAGCAAGCTTCAGTTACCAGAATATCCAAAAGGATATTAAAGGGTCTCCTTTTACTCCTAGAGTCTCCTTTACTTTACAACCAGATTTTATCAATCTGCCAACCTGGGATGAAGGAATAAATAAAGCTAGTCTGTATCTCCTTGCTAATTTGGATGCATATAATGCATAAGGGAAGAAAAGAAAGCCTGTTGGTTTCTTCCTCATTTTTGCATGTGTTATCATCCCCCAAACCATAGAATCATAGAATCATTCAGGCTGGAAAAGACCCCTGGGATCATCGAGTCCAGCCATCAACCCTACTCTACAAATTCACCCCTAAACCAGACCCCCCCACCACTACATCTAAGCGTCTTTTAAACACATCCAGGGACGGGGACTCAACCACCACCCTGGGCAGCCCATTCCAGTGCCTGACCCCTCTCTCTGGGAAGAATTTTTTCCCTCATGTCCAAACTTAACAGGCTTGAGAAATGAAGGTGTTTCTTTTGCATTACAACTTGTGATGGACTGTAAAGACAACGGATTAAAAAAAAACACTACTATGGAAATACGCTGGGAAATCTACTGTACGTCACACGAAACTCAAAGCTGAGATAACGACTCGCAAACATAATTCTTTAAGGGTTCCATGGAAAAGAGATAGCTGAAAATCTTTAGTAAAAGGAAATGCAAACATGCTTGCAAAGAGAAAAGCAAAAAAAGGGTTAAAAACCCAGAACCCCGAGAGCTTAGCAGCCAGCTGAAATATCTTTGAAAACATAGCGCTGGGACTGTGTGCAGGAGCCATTCCTGTGCAGGGAGGGAAATGGCTCCTGTTGAAATAGCTACAAGTTCTTACTGGAAAGGTAGACTTTAATATTTAAAGGACGAGGGGAAGGAAGCATGGAAGAGTTAATTGGCGCTGCAGACGTGAAAAACACCTACTTGATTGGGCACTGTTTTATAAATGATGCTTGCTAATGCTTTAGCGTTGATGTTCACTACTAAGCACTCCCCAAATCCTTCTTCCCGGTTAATTTAATTCCTTTTTTATTGCTATTATTTCTAGCTATCGTGTCACAGTGTAGTGGGACAGCTTTTCTTTCTCCCACTCTGATCACAATTCATTAGACAGTATAATACAGCATTTATCTTTTCTAGGTTTAAACACTGCAGAGCTAGAAGGAGAGCTAAGCTTTTTAGTTTAAATAGATGATGTGATATAAATACCCCCCCACACACCCAGGCTTGCTCTGTAGTTTCTGACCTTCCTATGGAGGGTGTAGAGTTTTTCCTTCTGCCACATTTCCATTTTTTCCCTTTGATAGCTCCTTATTTTTAATAACACCCTCCGTTCCTCTTTGGTGCTTCATATTCCCTTAATCCCACGCCCAGTTTCCAGGTCCTACCTTAATTCTTGCTCCTTCCGTCTGCATCCTCTTGTTGCCGTCTTCTGACTTCTCCTTTCTTTGTTATGTTTCTTTCCTGCACATTTTTCAGGACCCTGTCTTATATCTCTCATCCCTCCCAAATGGCCTATATCTGGATCTGAAGCTCCTCATCCCAATATGTTGCTGGAAACAGATTTGTCCCCGTATTGATCAACTGAGAAGCAGTTAGTACTAAAGAAGAGTAACTGAGGGTTAAACTCTGAAGTTGATTTGGAATGAAGCTGAAGCAGTAGGAACAGAAGAGACAGGCTTAAGTTCCTTGAGATGACCAGAGATCCAAAGGTTTAATATAGGAACAAAACTCTCTTTAATTGGCACCCAGACCACCACCAGGACTGATCACCAGCTGAAACAGTTCTGGTGGGGTTGGATATTTGCCCCTGTGGCCAAGCTCCATCAGGAGTCATGATTTTCTAGTTAGCACCCACTCCTCCCCCATGCACGAGTGTAATTACAGCATCACAGAACATCAGGGATTGGAAGGGACCTCGAAAGATCCATCCAGTCCAATCCCCCTGCCAGAGCAGGATCCCCTAGACCAAGTTGCACAGGAACATGTCCAGGAGGGTTTTAAACATCTCCAGAGAAGGAGACTCCACATATTTTACAGAGTGACACAGAATGTTGATTAATTGACCCAGTTAAACGTGTCTGAAAGAACTGACTATTTTTCCTCTCAATAATGACTTTAAATTAGAGGAAAAGATAAAAAGGGAGCAGAGAGCAAACAGAGTCCTGAGCTGTAGGCCAAGGGGAGGGAGGAGAGGGGCAGAAAAATCCCAGTAGTTAGTGTACCTAAGGCACTCCGTTTCAGAGTGTAGAAGTAATTCAACATTTAAACAAAAGAACCTGAAAATATCTGGTGTATAAATAGGCCACGAGCACAACGGTAGTTTGCAAAACCATTACCAACCAACCCCCCGACACAGAGATAAAATGGGTGTGCGGGCAGACTGCAGAGTGAAGCTTTGTCCCAACCCACCATCAGTATTTGCCTTTATAATGAGACTTGTCATTTTCCCATGTATTTATATCAGTGTTTTCCTCCAAACTTTCTAATATTAGACAGCACTATTTAAGAGTAGCCCTACTGCGACTCTGAGGAGTTTTTAATCCAGAGTTTACTTCCACTGAGTAACTGCAAGTTTCACAAAACAAAGAGATTTCTTGGAGATACAGTTCATCGTGTTTCTTTCATCAACATTATAACTTAAAAACACACAACATTAGGGATTGGGAGGGACCTTGAAAGATCATCCAGTCCAATCCCCCTGCCATAGCAGGATCACCTAGACCAAGTCACACAGGAACATATCCAGGTGGGTTTTAAACATCTCCAGAGAATGAGACTCCACAACCCCCCTGGGCAGCCCCTTCCAGTGCTCTGTCACAATCCAAACATTAATTTTAGCAAGAAGAAACAACTTGCTGGTGTTGTACAAGTTGTCACAAGCTAAATATTTTAGAGTCCCAAACTAAATCACAGAACATCAGGGATTGGATGGGACCTCAAAAGATCATCCAGTCCAATCCCCCCTGGCACACCAGGATCCCCTAGATCCAGTGGCACAGGAACACATCTAGACAGGTTAAATACAAATAATTTTAGTAAAGATTTTAATAGTTATATTTTTCTTTCAAATTAACCTGGACCTCATTTCAACCTCATTCTAAGATTAAAAACTCTTCAGAGTTAAAAAAAAATAACGGAAGGCCAAGTGAAAAGTTGGGCTAACTGTTAACCGTCTACTAAATCCATTTAGTTTTACATCTCTTCCAGTTCTGAAGCACATTAATGCGATCGCTAGGTATCTGAAGGGTGTCGCCAGTGAGGCAAGAAAGATGTGGCTACAAAAATAAACGTAGAAAAATAGTATCATGCAATTTGACTTGAAAAAGTCCCTGGGAAATCTAGAGAAATAAAACAACTTCAGCGAGCTGTAAAAACCTGGAATACCAAAAGACAAATAGAGGACAGAGAACAGTAAATGAGATTTGAGTCCATAATATAATGAAAATAATCCCAAAGTCAATTTGCAGCTGTGGAAGCACCACTGCATTAAACTAAAGCAGAATACCACAGGCACTTTAGATGTCTTTTGAGAGATGCATGTACTCAGAATCTCAAAAAGGTAAAAAAGAAAAAAAAAGCCATTAAAAGAAATAAAGAAGGGATTTTTAAGATCATAAAGAAATAAATAGCTGTACCTTGGCTAAATGATAAGGAAGGATAACATGTAGTAGCCTATACATATCCAAAGGATGTAAACACCAGGTGATGAGGGAGGGTTACTGAAGACGAAACAAAGTGTACATAAGTGAAAGGAATAGGATGAAACCAGTAGTACAAACTTAAGGATGAACGAGAAGAAAATCCCCTGCAGTGAATTCCAGAATGCAGAACGAGTCCTCCAAAGAGGTGAGAATCTAGCCACAGGTCACTTGTCAAGTCAACCTGAAAACGCTGTTTGAACCATCAGCCCTACGCTGGAGAAGAGACACCCTTGAAGAAATGGCAGCTTTTCATCCTGGCCACACAGACTTTGGTACGTGGGTGTTTGGGTGGAATTAAGTTGATTACCACAACCCATTAATTGGCATGATCCAACACATCAGGAGGTATGAGAAGAAGAGGAGTATGAAAAGTATGGAAGACAAGGAAAGATATTTACTACTGAGGTTGAATCTTACTCTGTAGGACAGTTGTGTATTTATAAACTGCAATACACCTGCCACCTAAGGTCAACACATTCCATTAGGCTCCGACTTCAGCTTACCTTTTACACCTTAGCTACAACTTAAAACCACAGATTTGTTTCAGTCTTACAGGGAGAGTTGATTGTCGCCCACTTACCTGCTCCACTCCGTCTAGTGCTCATTTCTGCAACGTAGGACCACTCATTTGTATTGGCATCGTAGCATTCAACTGAACTAAGGCACTGACGTGACGCCCCATCGTAGCCACCGACAGCATACAGCTTACCTGGAAGAGCAACCAACAGAATCTTGCACATTCCTGCTGCACAGGCTCTGGGGAGTCATAGAATCATTCAGGTTTGAAAAGATCCTTTGGATCATCAAGTCCAACCACTAACCCTACTCTACCAAGGTCACCACCAGATCAGATCTCTCAGCACCACATTTAAACCATCTTTAAACACCTCCAGGGATAAGGACTCAACTCCATCCCCTGGACAGCCTGTTCCAAGTCCTGACTGCTCTGTGAGGGAAAAATCGTTTCCTGCTGTCCAGCCTAACCCTTCCCTGGTGCAGCTTGAGGCTGATCCCTCGTGTTCTGTCACTACTGATGGAAATTACTTGCACAGTTTGCATCTTCAGATCAGAAACACCAGTGGTTCCTGTGCTGTTAAAGCAGCCCTGAAACTGCTGTAAGACTCAAGAGCTGCCTCAGTTCTGCACTGTGCAAGCGACACCCAGGCTGTTCACGGCCAAACTGACTCCAAAGTCAGCAGTTTTACTGGCACTGTCCTTCAGACCATCCCCAGCCTGCAACCAGCACAGTCAGCTGCAGATAAAAGAGCTGACAACACTGCAGAGCGTGGCATCACTGAAGCCCATTTTATAAGGTCATCACTTCAGCAATGAGGCTGTCTAGCTTTGCTGACATGTGTAACCTAGAGCATGTGAGCTCAGAGAGCTTCTCCTCAACTGGCCTCAGGCACATCTGAAAGAGCAGTTTAACCCTGAAGCTCTGCCAAACAGCAGTCCAAACCAAGGAGAATGATTCACAGAATCACAGAATTATTGAAGCTGGCAAAGCCCTCTGAGCTCATCAAGCCCAGCCCAGAACCTCACCTCACCACATCGGCCAGACCAGAGCACTAAGGGTCACAACCAGGCTGCCCTTCAACACCTCTAGAGATGGGGACTCTACCACTGCCCTGGACAGTCCATTCCAGGCTCTGATCAGCCTTTCTGTGAGGAAGGGCTTCCTAACATCCAGCCTAACCCTCTCCTGGCAGCTTGAGGCCCTGCCCTCTTGCCCTGGCGCTGGTTGCCTGGGAGAAGAGCCTGACCTCCACCTGACTACAAGCTCCCTTCAGGGAACTGGAGAGAGGGAGAAGGTCCTCCCTGAGTCTCCTCCAGGCTAAACATCCCCAGCTCCCTCAGCCACTCCTCATCAGCCTTTTCCTCTAACAGTAATTCTGCACTGCTCACACCGATTTCAATCATAAGGCTGGGCAAAATCACAAATCTAAGGTACATTTTCAAAACTAGGACACGCACACTTTTCTTTTGCAATATCATTCATCAACCTACCTCCAACAACACCTACACCAACGCTACTTCTTCTTGTGTTCATTGGAGCTACATGAAACCACTCATTAGTCTTTAAGTTGTAAACTTCGACTGATGATAACCCTGTGAAGACAAAGACAACATTATTTCCCTCTATAAATCTAGAGGCAACATACAGTCTACCCTCTGGAAAAGTCTTCGTCTCTGAAAATTCAGATTCTTTCACTTTAAGGACTGCTCACTACTATGCAAAAGGCAATGGGTGAAAGCATTTGAGAAGAGAATGAACGTTGCATGTCCAAGGTTCTTCCCACAGGTCAGAGAAAGTCACTTGAGAGTCTGTGTACAGTACGAGGAAGTGCAGAGGTATATTTCATACACAAAGATGATCAGGTAATTTGTCTACTCGCTTCTTCCATGAGTTAAGACTTCTGAGTATAGAGGCAAAAGATTCACTACTGGTTAAATCTGTACTCTTAGACGGGAGCAAACAGCCCACTATTCAGGGAGAAGGGTGTGTCTACTGAAGCAGAATCCACTCCACAATGTGCCAGGCTACCCTCACACTTGGTTTCATCACAGCTTCCAGGAAAGAATCACAGAACATTCGGGATTGGAAGGGACCTCGAAAGATCATCTAGTCCAATCCCCCTGCTAGAACAAGATCACCTACACCAAGTTGCACAGGAACATGTCCAGGTGGGTTTTAAATGACTCCAGAGAAGGAGACTCCACAACCCCCCTGGGCAGCCCCTTCCAGTGCTCTGTCA
>JAOXOE010000405.1:914345-925944 GCA_028565055.1 Phoeniculus purpureus | reverse complement strand
ACAGGAACATGTCCAGGTGGGTTTTAAATGTCTCCAGAGAAGGAGACTCCACAACTCCCCTGGGCAGCCCCTTCCAGTCTCTTCTCCCAAGTCACCAGAGATAGAACAAGAGGAGATGCCCTCAAGTTGTGCCAGGGGAGGGTGAAATTGGACATCACCCTGACAGCGTGGCCAGGGGTTGGAACAGGCTGCCCAGGGAGGGAGCGGAGTCGCTGTCCCTGAAGGGGTTCAAAAAACGAGTAGATGTGGCCCTGGGGGACAGGGTTTAGTGGGCAGGGTGGATGGTTGGACTGGATGCTCTTGTAGGTCTCTTCCATCCTGTGAATCATGAATTTGTTTCCGCACCCTTACCAGGCTATTTTGTTTTGAATGCTCTTTTCTGTCCTGCTGTCACGCTAAGCCTGACAGAGTGCTAGGGATTAAGGCAGGCAGCGAAGAGAGCACCGTGCAGGGAAGGAGCTCACACCCCGACTATTCACAGCATATTTATCTCGAGAATAAGAACTGAGTGTGCACTGCTTTAAAAATTCACCACACAGAGCAAAACACAGTAGGAACTGAGCTGGCAGATCATGGTACAGACTCCAAGAATATGATGACGGGAAGGGAAGCATAGAAAAAGAAAGACAGAAATGGTTTGGTTACAGAAGAATCCCAACACAAGTTGTGTTGAGAGAGAGAGACATAAAATAAAGAGTCAAGCCAGGGTATTTCTGCTGAAACGATAAAGCCAAGGATGAGAGGTTAGAATTTAAGCAGACGGGAAAAGTTAATTCCTCAGTGTAAAATCTTCAGTCTCAACTCGAACATCCACATCTCAAGGCAATCTAAACACAATAGAACAGCGAGATAATTGCTACCTGAACAAATCGACCCCTTAGTTTCGCTTACACTGCCTTACTACAAATTTACAAGCTTACACAAGATCTCTTCTATTTGCTGATCTACTCTTCGCAACCTTTTTTGGCATCAAGAGCAGTGAAACCCAGTTTTAAGCCATTATGTTAAAAATTACTGACTTAGTGATACACACTCTGAGTCTACTCATGTCTCATTTTTCAAGAGCCAGAAAATGTGTTTGGGAATATATATATATATATATATATATATATATAGACAGAGAGAGAGATACAGAGATAGACAGACAGATAGAGAGATAGAGAGATACAGAGACAGAGAGACAGACAGATAGAAAGATGGAGAGAGACAGATAGAGACAGAGAGAGAGAGACAGGGACATCGACAAGAGACATGCAGGGAGATAGACAGAGATAGACAGATAGAGAGACAGAGAGAGAGAGTGAGATAGAGACAGACAGAGATATAGATATAGAGACAGAGATAGATATAGACAGATAGACAGAGATAGAGATACACAGAGAGAGACAGAGGAGAGAGAGAGATAGGTAGGTAGGTAGGTAGGTAGATAGATAGATAGATAGATAGATAGATAGATAGATAGATAGAGAGGTAGGTGAATAAATAGCTAAAATAAACACATATTTTAGCCTTCACTGAATTACACATACGTCAGCTAGAAAGAAATCCTCCAGTTTTACATGCAGATATGATCTGGATGAACCTATGTAAGAGGTTAATCAGGTTTTAAGGCTGAGAGTGGAGAGTCCATAACCTCCCCAGGCAGCTTGCTTGATCTGTGTTAACTTCTACAGTGAGATTCTTTTCCCTCAATATCTGAAACAACTTCAAAAATACCTCACAAGTGAAGCTTATTCATTTGTCAGGCGTTTTCTACACACAGGATGAATTTCATTGCTGCTCATTCTCCTCGGCTTTTAATTTCTTGACTAAAAGGACTCTTTTCTTACAGTCTGTCAAAAGTCTCTTTTGTCTTAATGTCCTCATGGACTCCATGTATGTGCACACCCCCGAGCAGTATGAAGCTGTATGCTGTACAGATGACAACTTGCCTGCATATGTGTTGGCCTTGTTCAAGAGTTCTGCGCACGCGTGCATGTCCGCAAAAGCTCGAATTCCCAAGCAGTTTATTGGATGAAGCTGGGATTCCAAAAATTCACAGCAAGTTCTTTTCACATCCTGCAGTTGCAAGAGACCAGCAGCAGGGAGCAGTACCTGCAAGAATGAACGAGTGGTTATTATTCCATGATATATTAGCTGCAGGGGGTTCTTGTGGCCAAAGTGTAGGACTCTGCCCTTGGTCCCGTTAAACCTCATCTCGCTGGCCACTGCCCACTGACCCACCCTGTCCAGATCTGTCTGCAGCATCTTCCTCCCCTCCAGCAGATCAACAGCCTCCCCCAAGTTGATGCTGGCCACAAATTTCCTAAGGGTAGACTTGATCACCTTATCCAGGTCATCACTAAAGACGCCGAACAGAACTGGGTCCAGGACTGATCCATAGGGGACACCACTGGACACCAACTGGATGCAGAGCTCCATTCACAACCACTCTCTGTGCCTGGTCATCCAGCCAGTTTTTAAACACAGCAGAATGTGTACCAGGCAGCCAGCTTTTGCAGGAGGACACTGTGGGAGACTGTGTCAAAGGCTTTGCTGAAGTCTAGGTAGACCACATCCACAGCCTTCTCCTCATCCACTTGGCAGTTATTTTAATGAGACTTCTACTTTAGAAAAGTCACTTGTATTTGCAGTGGATGATAACAGGGAAGAGTTTTAGCACTGAAGCCTTGCAGCTGTGTACTTGCCTGTAGAGAAAACCTATACTACACATGTAGTACATACTACCCACACAAAATACACTGCAGAGCTGCATCACAACAAAAACCACAAAGGCTGAGCCCCTGCTGATGTTTGCTTTTCATTTAAGCAGTTGCTTGGGTGGAATTAAAGAGTCAAACAATGCAGAGAGAACTAGAAGAGGGGGGTAAAACAATTCAGACACCTCTAGCCATTAACAGATGCTAATTGCATTATATGCTTGTACTTCATTGCTGTTTGCAGCAAGTTTAAGGCTTAGCAACTGTCTCTAGAATCAAGTATTTGGTATCATCTCCATAAGCATCTACCTCTTCTAAAGAGCTACTCTTTACTCTTTATAGATATTTCTTGAAATAAAACTGTTACAACCCAAACTAAACCAAACAGGACTTCATCTGGTACAACCTTGCAAAGCTAACATCTGCTTTAAACTTCAAGTTTGGTCCCCCTTTGGCTATTTATAGCTGTTTCTCTTAAGCGACCCATAGGTGAAGCATGCTTGAAAACCATCTTTGTGCTCCTCATTAATCCTTCATTTGAATCCACTACAGGATCTACTTGGCTGTGAGTGCAGACAGCAAAAGGGAACAGTCACACCTTTAAACAGATTATTGCTTTGCACATCAAGTGTTAATGAAAAAGAAATAAAGGAAACAGAGATACAAAGACTTCCGCAAAGAAGAACAAATAAAAATGAGTTTAAATTGCAGAGAATTCTTTAAAACGTTTAATAAGTTTAACAAAATAATTGGAGAAGATGTGTAAAAAATAAATGGAGAGCCACACAATCACAGAACATTAGGGATTGGAAAGGATCTCAAAAGATCATTCAGTCCAATCCCCCTGCCAGAGCAGGATCCCCTAGATCGACTCGCACAGGAACGTATCTTGGCGGGTTTTAAATGTCTCCAGAGAAGGAGACACCACAACCCCCCTGGGCAGCCCCTTCCAGTGCTCTCTGTGAAGTTCTTTCTCATATTGATGTGGAACCTCCTCTGTTCCAGCTCACACCCATTGCCCCTTGTCCTATTATTAGATGCCACTGAGCAGAGCCTGGCTCCATCGTCCTGACACCCACCCTTCACATATTTATCAACATTAATGTGGCCACCCCTCAGTCTCCTTTTCTCCAAGCTCAAGAGACCCAGCTCTCTCAGCCCTTCCTCATCATGGAGATGTTCTGCTTCATCATCTTTGTGGCTCTGCGCTGGACATGCTCCAACAGTTTTGTGTCCTTCTGGAACTGAGGGGCCCACAACTGGACACAATATTCCAGAGATACGATCATGAACTGACACACCAAAAATCATGGCTCAGGATCTGATACAAGTATTTATTTACACAACTTGTCCCAGCAAAGCAAACATTCCACGCCTGCTTACAAACTCAGTTGCTAATTCAAGCGCAGCCCTAGATATTTTTAAGCCAGTTATCAGTACAGTTGAGCAAATGACTCTGAGAACAATCCTCGACTGCTTCAGCAGATTCAGTGGTGAAATGAAGGGAGTGGAACAGCTCTCTGATGAGGAAAGGCTGACAGAGCTGGGTCACTTGAGCTTGGAGAAAAGGAGACTGAGGGGTGACTCCATTAATGTTGATAAATAATGTGAAGGGTGGCTGTCAGGAGGATGGAGCCAGGCTCTTCTCAATGGCACCTAATGATAGGACAAGGGGCAACGGGTGTGAGCTGGAACAGAGGAGGTTCCACATCAGTATGAAAAGGAACTTCTTCCCAGTGAGGCTGACAGAGCACTGGAAGGGGCTGCCCAGGGGGGTTGTGGAATCTCCATCTCTGGAGATGTTTAAAACCAGCCTGTTCATGTTCCTGTGTGACTTGATCTAGGTGATCCTGCTCTGGCAGGGGGATTGGACTAGATGATCTTTCGAGGTCCCTTCCAATCCCTAATGTTCTGTAACATTCACATGCCCGCCCAAATTTGTCTTATGTTTCGTGTTTTATCTCTATCCTTGCAATGAAGACTTACTGCTTAAGGAATTTATAACAGAAGATTTTTTAAAAGGTTTTTCTTGACAGATTCAACTAAGGGAAACCTCACGCAGCCAAATGTACGCATGCCCTCTTGGTTACATCTCCTCTGTGTCCATCATTCCAGGGTGACTGTTTCTGCATTTTAAATGCGTAAATGAAAATCTGTCTTGGCTTGTGTCCAAGACAACCTGCTGTGTGTTCTGTTTGAGACCCTTACATTAAACTGGCTAATGACGAAAACTGAATACGTACCTCTTGATATGCAGAAAACAGAGTCCTAAGGGAAGAACTACCTAAAGAATTCTAAATACTAAACCAGTGGGGGGTTGGTTTCATTTTACTTTAACAGGACAACAGTTGTGGGGTTCTGTTTAGAGATATTTTTAGAGGTTTTAGAGAACTAGATTGAAGGGAAAAAAAAACCAGATTGACATGGCACCTTGAACTTTCATTTATAGTCTTATGGTTTAACCCAGCAGGTGGCTAAAGGCCACACAGCTCTTCATTCCTTCCCTGCAGTGGGATGGGAGAGAGAATCAGATAGAAGTCTTCTGGGTTGAAATAAAGACAGTTGAATAGGACAGACAAGGAAGAGCAGATCATAGAATCATTAGGGGTTGGAAGGGACCTCGAAAGATCATCTAGTCCAATCCCTCTGCCACAGCAGGATCACCTAGATGGAAGAGACCTCCAAGATCATCAAGACCAACCATCAACCCAACCCCCCCTTGACCCACTATGGAATGCTGAACTGTATTCCCTACTACCACATCTGCTTGGAATCAGAGGCAGAATGGACAAAGTCCCTTTCAGGTGCTGGTCTTTGAAGAAGAGAGAGACTGATCCTTGTGATCCCTCAGCTTCACGCCCAGTATGATATCTATGTGATGAAACACCCTGTTGGTTAGTTTAGGGTCACCTATCCTGTCTGCTCCTCCCTGCAGGTGGCTTCTAACTCACTGCACCCCCATTGTGGGGCACAAGATTGAACAGTGACCTTGATCTTCACAGGAGCAAGTGTAAGCAAGAGCCTTTCTGCACCCCTGTCCCTAGCAGTAACTATAAACATCAAGTGTTAACACTTCTACGTGCAGATACCAACTGCGAAAATACCATGTGGACTGCAGGAGGTGCAGTTACTTAGAAGAAACTGAGGTGAAAACTCAAATCACTGAACAGAATTAGTTCTGTTCTACCCCAGACCAGGACAGGCATCTGTAAGGACTGCATGAAATTCTCAAAACAATAACTGAACAATAGGATGTTGTAAAGCAAGTGGAAAAAAACCCTCCCACAGCTAGTCTTGTACTGGCATTTAGTAACAGATGTGCTGTGTAATCCACAGGAGGTGATTTTTCAGCTTTGCACAGTGTGGGTGAGGTCTTTACTGGAGCACTGTGTCTGCTTTGGGGCCATGCACTTGGTGAAGGATGGAGACTGACTGGAGAGGAGCCAGATGGGACCAGCAAGGATGATGAGAGGTTTGGAAAACATGACCTATGAGGAAAGGTTTAAGGAGCTGATGTGCTGAGGTTTTTTTAATTTAACGAAAAACATCCTGAGATGGGTCATAAAAACTTCCAGTACTTAGACTCATAGATTGATTCAGGTTGGAAAAGACCCTTGAGATCATCAAGTCCAAGCAATAACCCTACTCCACCAAGTTAAAGCATTACTGTGAAACACTATGAATTGTGCCCATAAAGATCTGGGAAGAATTGGTTTAAGTCCTCAACATCAGAAGGACAGAGAGCTCCTGGAAAGTGTCGAGAGGAGAGCAACTCAAATGATCAGAGGGCTAAAGCACCTCCCCTATGGAGGACAGGCTGAGCAAGTTGAGGTTGTTCAGACTGGAGAAGAGGAGGCTCCCAGTTGACCCTCTAGCAGCTTTCCAGTCTCTGAAGGGGGCTAAACGAAAGGTGAGGGAGCGCTTTCGACAGAGGTGGTAGAGAGAGGCCAAGGAGAAAGGGTTCCAGACTTGAAGATGGGAGATTGAGGTTGAACATAAGGAACAAATTCTTTGCTGTGAGGGTGCTGAGATGCTGGAACAGGTTGCCCAAGGCAGTTGTGGCTGCCTCATCCCTGGCAGTGTTGAAGGCCAGGTTGGCCCTAAGTAACCTGCTCTGGTGAAGGTGTCCCTGCCTGTGCGGGGCGGTTGGAACTGGATGATCTTTAAGGTTTCTTCTAACTCTGGCCATTCTATGATTCTAATTTATGTCAAAGGTGGTTTAGCTCAGCCATTAGGCAATACCATCTCTGTTAGGAAAATCCAGGACTGGAGAAGAACACCTAGAAAGGCTTGTTACCCTTGTGACTGGAGATTTTTAAGGACAAACCAGATATACATCTGCCAGGAGAGTCTAAGATGCAGTTAGCCTGCTTTTGTGTGTGCTGTGGGGAAGGTGTTCTTCTGAGCTAATTTCCAGCCCTATTTTTCTCTGATTTATGGTCTCTAGATCTTTGTTGAACCATAGCCTTAGTCTACAGTCAGCTCCTAGACATCAGAAGCTTTGTTTGGAAGGCTTCACAGGCTGGCCAAGTGTCAAACAGCCTTCTGTACTCTTGAGAAGAAGGTATCTCTCTGGCTGGGACTCAAGTTTCTGAGCAACAGCTGACAGAGTTTTCTGCCTTGCTCTGAACCAGAGAGCATGACAAGAGACCAGGCAGTTTCCAGAAACATTTTGCCAAGAAAGTCTGGATGAACCCAGGGTGCACCAGGAGCTGATTTCCCTTCACACGGTCTTCCCGTCCTGACCTTTGCTCTTCTTGCAAGGGCCTGGTGTTGGAAAACCCTTCAGGAATGGTGTTCCAGGAGCAGAAGAATGCTCAGGGGTCAGACATGCAGCCAAAAGATAGAAGCTGAGGCTTCAGCCAAAATAGATGTGGAGCAACTGTTGTCCCAGAACCAACCCTCCAGTCACAGAGAATATCAACCTTGCCTTTCTTTTGTACCCAGTGGAGATGGCCTACAGGGGCCTTTTAGAGAGTGAGGCAAGAGGAATGGTGGCAGATAACCAGAACAGGACTGTCGTGTTAGAGTCCGCATTTCCTCCTTCTTGAGCCAGCAAGTTGCAGAATTGAGAGGGAGAAAGGCCTTTGACTCCAGGTTTGACTAAGATGCATTCTCTATGTCTTACATGGATGTTGTTGCTGGTGATCTGCCTTGAGCTGTTAGGGGGACTGTTTTCTGTGCTGTGTGTAACTGTGTTTGCTGTGTCTCTCTGGATACAGCACTGGATGCTGACCTTGGCCTTTCGTATGTGGTTGTCCCACCCTGGTCCACCAGTGGAGCTGTGTGTTCAGCTGGTGACAGCTGTGAAGGTCTGCGTGATCACAGCAAATCGGTGGTGTGGAAATTAAGACTAAGAAGGAAGAACCATAGAATCATAGAATCATTAGGGATTGGAAGGGACATCAAAAGATCGTCTAGTCCAAGGCAAACGTTAAATACTTGTACCAGATTTGCTGCCACGATGCTGATCCAGACACCACTGTCCTATGAAATATACAATAGGCTGCTTCTTCTTGCTGATTTTGTCTTTCACAGAATCATTAAAGTTGGAAAGGACCTTTAACATCAGCAAGTTCAACCTTCAAGCCAGCACCTCCATGACCACTAGACCATGTCCCGGAGTGCCACATCCACTCAACTTCTGAACACCTCCAGGGATGGGGGCTCCACCACTTCCCTGGGCAGCCTGTTCCCATGTTTCTTTCTCCGTATTTCTCCTGACATTGCCTTTGACCCTTGCTGGGATCTGAAATCCCGTTTGGCCATGGGAGGGCAAGCCACACTCTTCACCATAACTACCTCCAACCTGTGTTTTGGCCAGCAGCTGCATCCCCCTGCTGTGGCTCAGGGACTGCAGATGGCTTTTGTGCTCTCATCCTCTGTCTCTTTACCCCCATCACTTACACCACCAAAAGGCTTTTGCTGGTGAGGTTTGATAAATACAGAAAGTCTTCTTTACAACAAAATGCCAACCTTGCCAATAAACATTCCTCCTGTTAGGTCTGTGGGGAGTGTTCACTCTTGGCTGGTAGGCTCCCTAGTGCGCAGGGCACCTCCGTGATCGTCAGCCATCGGCGCTTGATCAGTGCCAAGCACAGCAGTGACACGTTGGACAGGAGGGGATTTCACAGTGTAGAACTTGGCTGGTGCTGCATTATCCTGGAGTGTCTACAATTTATCTTGAGGAAACAGACAGGACTAGAATCACACAGAAGCACGGAACATTTGGGATTGGAAGTAACATCAAAAGATCATCCAGTCCAATCCCCCTGCCACAGCAGTATCACCTAGACCAAGTTGCACAGGAACACGTCCAGGTGGGTTTCAAACATCTCCAGAGAAGGAGACTCCACAATCCCCCTGAGAACCCTGTTCCAGTGCTCTGTCACCCTCACCATGAAGAAGTTCCTTCTCATATTGATGTGGAACCTCCTCGGTTCCAGCTCACACCCATTGCCCCTTGTCCTATCACCAGGTCACACTGAGCAGAGCCTGGCTCCATCCTCCTAATCAACATTAATGGGGTCACCCCTCAGTCTCCTTTTTTCCAAGCTGAAGAGAACCAGATCCCTCAGCTTGTCCTCATCAGGGTGATGTTTCACTCCCTTAACCATCTTTGTGGTAGAAGTGTCAAACTATGTGCTCTACACCCAGTACAACATGGGAGGCTCTGGGCAGTCTGTCCTCATCCTCTAAAAAATTCGGGCTGCTCCTGCCTAAACTTTCAAGTCGTAGTAAGTGACAGAATTAATTTTACACCGTGTGTTCTACATTTGAATCAGACCCTTGGTTTTATGTCAGATTATGTCTTTCTGAGTCCAACCAGGGTCACAGGCACCTTGTAATGGGTGCGGAATAGGAGCATGAGATTTTTTTTTTAAAGGGTCCACTGAGAGTTTGAATGCATCTGGAAGTTTTTCAGCTGCCAGTCAGCAGCCCTTAACTGATCACTGAACACATTCCCGTTCTCTCCTACAGTTCCAGCGGGTCTGAGCAGAAAAAGAGTCCCAGCTGGAGCTGTGTCTCTACGAAAGGCCTGGCTTCTGGAGGTGTAGAACAGCATCCTCTTCAGGGACAGAGTAAGTCAGCAAACCAAACACATCCTGAAGTCAATCTTGCAACTGTAAGGCTCAAAGACACTCCGTCCACTTCTTCAGCCTCAGAGCAGCAGCAAAGTCAGCAGCTCCAAGGCTGTGTGGTGCCAAGTCCAGTGAATGGCAAGTCATGGGAGAACATTCATTAGCCCCTAAGAGGCTACCTCTGAAACAACTGAAGTATTTATGGCAGAGGCCAATCCTGCCAGAAATACTGTATGTAGGTAACAGAGCAGGAACCCTGCTTGTCTCTTTCCACATCACCCATGGCCTGTACCTTGCCAGGTACCCAGCTCTGTGCACAGCCTGCACAAAGCACTGGTTCTGCCATGAGCTGGACCTTTCAACCTCCTGTGATTAAAAGGATCCTGTAGACAGGACCTGTTTAGGCTATTCTAGATATAAAACAATATTCTAGATATAAAACAATGCAATATTACATCCCTGCTGGTGGCTGTTTAAACATTCCTAGAGGTGTTTAAAGGTCGTTTAGATGTGGTGCTTAGAGATCTGGTCTAGTGGTGGACTTGGTTATTGGACTTGATGATCTCAGGATCTTTTCCAATTTGAATGAATGATTCTATGATTCTGAATCCAGAAGACCAGACATTTTTCTATAGGTAAGACAGGACATGTAGAATTGCCAGGGAGGTAGGAGACCCATGGAAGAATGGACAAAACAGGCTCTTTTAGATTAGATTTAGGCAAGGGCTATGCATGTTCCATTTGATCGGCTTTAGGAGGACTGGGACATAAAGCAAAAGCTAAGCCAAACGCTGAGAGCAGTGTAACCTGTGAAACAATCGGAAAGTTATTCAGCAACACACGGAGCCCTGGAACAGCCGTGCTGTGAGCGAGGCATGCACATCAAATGTATTTTGGGCTGCTGATGCCAGAGCACTCAACTAACCCTCTGGAACCTAACTCACACACATCACGCTAACATTTCCCTCTTGACAACAGCTTGTGAGGCAATCACTGCGTGGGGATGTACAACACTTATTTATTTCAAGCAGCCACTCGTGCAGAGCAGCTTGGCCTCTGTGATCCTAACCAGATGCTTTTCAGTAATCCCACATGCAAGGTGCATCGCGCAGCTTCCATGTGTGTTCTTAGAGCGGTGTGTCCTGCTCTTCTGCTGCCTGTTGCAAGCACTGTTGGCTGCCAGCCACTTCATCTGTCTCATGAGCACCACCTCTCACAGGTCATCATGTACAGAGCTATTTCAGTCGTAGCACAAGAGAGTGTGTTCTTGCTCTCTCAGCAAGGATGCTCTTGTTTGCTGGCGAGATAAAGAAATTCCTCACCACGGAGGTACTGAGGCACTGGAACAGGTTACCTGGGGAGGTTGTGGGTGCCAGCACCCTGGAAGTGCTCAAGGCCAGGTTGGATGGGGCTTTGGGCAACCTCTGAGAGGTGTCTCTGCCCATGGCAGGGGCTTGGAACTAGATGATCTCTGAGTCCCTTCCAATCAAAACCATTCTATGATTCTATAGATGATGTTACCCAATTTAACTTCTGTAGGATGTGCTTCGGCCTTCTCTTTGATCCAAGTCTTCCTCATTGCACCAGCTTACACTTCAACTGAAACCTCTTTGCTGTGGTTGCTGTGGGACGAAGAGATACCTCAAATCTTTAGCTTGGAGGAGACTGAGGGGTGACCTCATTAATGTATATAAATATTTGAAGAGTGGGTATCAGGAGGATGGAGCCAGTGTCATCCAACAATAGGACAAGGGGCAGTGGGTGTGAGCTGGAACATAGGAGGTTCCACATCAATATGAGAAGGAACTTCTTCACAGT
>JAOXOE010000405.1:890359-900370 GCA_028565055.1 Phoeniculus purpureus | reverse complement strand
AGTCCAGTCCAGGCTCTGATCACCCTTTCCCTGAGGAAGGGCTTCCTAACATCCAACCTAACCCTCCCCTGGCAGCTCTGCCCTCTCATCCTGGCACTAGTTGCCTGAGAGAAGAGCCTGACCTCTACCTGACTACAACCTCCCTTGAGGGAGTTGGAGAGAGGGAGAAGGTCCCCCCTGAGTCTACTCTTCTCCAGGCTCAACACCCCCAGCTCCCTCAGCCTCTCCTCAGACATGATGTGCTAAGGTAGACACAAATATTACACACAGATCTATTGATATTAAATATATAATTATATATAATGTACAAATATATGACCATATTATAAATATTAAAAAATATACTTCTATCCAAAACAGAATTTGATATTAAAGGAAGGTAAAAGTTATCAGCAGTGCACTGGCTGATAAAAAACTACTTCACAATCTCACTCTCAAATTCAGATTAATATTGATGAGTTAAAATGAATAGGGACACTACTACTGATAGGTACACATGTAATTATTTATAGTCAGTGCTTCTGATGCATAAAATATTTTATCTGTGTTTTACAGAGAGATACTTTGATCTTGCAGCAGGTAATATTCTACACGTAATAGCTCCTTGTGAATATCAAACACATAGGCCCTGGAAAAGTCAAGGTTTGTGGAATAAATAGTGTTAACTGTGTTGGAGAAGTACCCTAAGGAGTACGTTTACTTAGGGTAAACTTACTAGGAAGTCAAGGTGTGTACTGGTTACAAGGAGTAAGCTTAAAACCAATTAATCAATCATCACAACGGCCAGTACTTGACTGAATTATATCTTTCTAGCTCTTCATCCAGCTCCTACTGAGTTGCTAAACAGAGTTATCTTAATATAAGACAAATATACAAGACAATTAGTCACAGGAGATTGGCTTTTCTTTTGAGTCAGGTAGATTTGAGCTTGACTTTTCTGTGTGCAGTTCTGGGCCCCTCGCTTCAAGAAAGAGATTGAGGGGCTGGACAGGGTCCAGAGGAGCAACGAGGCTGAGGACTGGAGGGAAAGGCTGATAAGGAGAGGCTAAGGGAGCTGAGGGTGTTCAGCATGGAGAAGAGGAGACTCAGGGGTGACCTTCTCCCTCTCTACAACTACCTGAAGAGAGGTTGTAGTGAGGTGGGGGTCAGGCTCTTCTGTCAGGCAACCAGCACCAGGATGAGAGGGCAGGACCTGAAGCCTATGTGCTGGGCAGAAAGTATGTTATACTGGATAAACAACTATGCAGATTTGTTATTTGATAAACTCCTGGATGCTTTCAGACATCCTTGCTGGTATTCCCAGATTTAGTTACAGTTTCTGGAATGGTTCTTAATTTACTTCAGGGAATATCCTACAATACCACTGGTAAGAAGAGATAAGTAACAGTGTCCATTTGCACAGAGCTGAGTCCTGCAGAAGATGGTTTTACTCAGAATCCCAAGGGAAAATGATACCAATGACAAGACTTTACAAATCATAGATCCATGTTCTGAGTTATTTCCAGGATTTAGACCTGGGAAAGAAAAGGGGCTGCAGGTAGTAAGAGATGCCTGGAATGTCTCACAGATCTGTGACTTCTGTTGCTCTCTCTTCAGCAAATTTACTGTCATTTCCCTTTCTAGTGTCAGTCCTACTGGATTTTCTGCTTTGTTCAACCTCCTTCTGATCCTGCCCTCTCCTGATGTATATTTTTTTCTTTACAAAAAATCCTACGTGTGATTCAGTTTCGACTGTTCAATTTCTGTCACAATTTGGCACAAAGAATTTGAACCCATCTGAGAATACACCTTCTTCATCCTGTCAAAGTTCTGAAGAGACAATCAGTCATTCCCAATCATGTTGACGCTTTAACTGCTCATTTCTGTGCATTTGGAAGTTTTTAGGTTCTTTTTTTATTCCTCAAATTATCTCCGAGATTGTGGCAGCTGTTAAGAGGAGATGTATCTATCTATATGTTAAAACAAGTAAGATGAAAGTCTTGGAAGTCTCAACACTCTTAACTGTTCAGACCACACTGTCCTGGGACATGAGTCACAGAGAACCACAGAGTCACAGAACATTAGGGACTGGAAGGGACCTCAAAGGATCATCCAGAGTCTATCTAATCAGAATGATACAGTCAGCAAGACTGAGGACTGAATTTCTAACTCATCTAAACTTTGTAGAGGACCGAACCATCAGTGTTAGGTTAAATGCTTGGGTAGAAGTTATCGGATGTGTTTTTGTCAGTTCATTCTGCATTAAGGAAAGATTATAACCTAATTAATAAGATCTCAGTAAGAAAAGTAATCTATTGTGATTCCTGTCTACAAATGAACTGCTTTGTGCCATACTCACTGCCTTTAAAGGAAAGGTCATCAAGTCCAACAGTGCTGCTGCTCAAGCAGGATCATAGAACCCAATGTAGGTCACACAGGAATGCATCCAGATGGGTCTTAAAAGTCTCCAGAGAAGGAGACTCCACAACCTCTCTGGGCAGCCCCTTCCAGTGCTCAGTAACCATTACGATAAGTTTTTCCTTATACTGAGATGGAACTTCTTGTGCTGCAGCTGACACCCATTGCCCCTTGTCCTAGCATAGAGTGCAAGTGGAAAGAGGTTGTCTCTTTCTTCTTGACACCCAGCCTTCATGGATTTATAGAGTGATTAAGTCCTCTCATAACCTTCTCCTCTCCAAGCTGAAAGTCCCAGATATCTCAGTCTCTCATCACAAGGCAGGTGCTCCTGTCCCCTAATCATCCTCTTGGCCCTCCGTTGGACTCTCTCAATCTGATCTCTGTCCATCTTGAACCAGGGATCCCATGACTGGACACTATATTCCAAATGTGGCATCACTAGGGCAGAGTAAAGGGGAAGGAGAACCTCCCTTGGTCTGCTGGACACACTCTTCCCAATCCATCCCAGGATTCCATCGGCCCTCTTGGCCACAAGAGCAAAATGCTACTTTACTTTTACTTCTGCAACTGCATCTTTCATCAGAACAAACAAAAGCCTTTTGTATCACATGATCTGAATCAACACTTCTATTTTTACCTGACTGTAAGCTGTCTTGAGCTCAGGATGACTTTGTTAGTGCCAACAAAGTTTTCCTAACTGAAGAGTCTAACAAATGCACACAGTGAGAGACTGGGTACCGCAGCCACTGTCAGCTGTCATAACAGGCAATAAAGTGTTTCCCAAATAGAAACTGTCTGGAACAAGTGGAGAGCTGCTGTCGCAGAGGTCAGGAAATTCAGCACTCTGTTGCAGTAATCATAAGTGACCACGATGAGCACCTGAGAAGGTGCACTTGAACTCCAAGGCTTCTTTGAGATACGCTCAATACTTGGCTAATGTCTACGTAGCTTTCAGTGTCACAGTCTCAGTAGCAGTGGTTCTATTTCATAACACAACATTTCTAGAAAGCGTGGGGTTGCTTTATGCAGTATGTGTCGGGCTCTTCTGCAGCACAACACAGAATCATAGAACATTAGGGATTGGAAGGGACCTGGAAAGATCATCCAGTCCAATCACCCTGCCACAGCAGCATCACCTAGATCAAGTCACACAGGCACATGGCCAGGCAGGTTTTAAACATCTCCAGAGAAGGAGACTCCACAAGTCCCCTGGGCAGCCCCTGCCAGGGCTCTATCACCCTCACTGGGAAGAAGTTCCTTCTCAGATTGATGTGGAACCTCCTCTGTTCCAGCTCACACCCAGTGCCCCTTGTCCTATCACTGGATGACACTAAGCAGAGCCTGGCTCCATCCTCCTGACACCCACCCTTCACATATTTATCAACATTAATGGGGTCACTCGTCAGTCTCCTTTCTTCTAAGCTCAAGAGACCCAGCTCCCTCAGCCTTTCCTCATCAGGGAGCTGCTCCACTCCATCATCTTTGTGGCTCTGTGCTGGACTCTCTCCAGCAATTCTGTGCTTTTTTGGAACTGAAGGGGCCGTAACTGGGCACAAAATTCCAGATGTGATCTCACCAGGGCAAAGGAGAGGAGAGGAGGAGGAGAATCTCTCTCCATCTGCTAACCACCCCCCTTCTAAAATCCACCCCAAGATGCCATTTGGCCTTCTTGGCCACAAGAGCCCATTGTTGCCTCATGGCCATCCTACTGGCCACCAGCACTCCCAGGTCCCTTTCTCCTACAGTGCTCTCCAACAGGTCAGTCCTCAATCTATACTGGTACCTGGGGTTGTTCTTGCTCAAACGCCAGACTCTACTCTGCCCTTGTTATAGTTCATTCAACATCTCCCTGCCCAACTCTCCAGCCTGTCCAGGTCCCACTGAATGGCATGATGTTTAACAGCAGCAGAACTCTTTGTGTATGAGCAGCTGTGATAGTAAAACAACATCAAGTTGATAACTTCTTTTCTTTCCTCCCTTCAAGGGAAAATGAAGACTGTTGTTTACCATTATGCAAACACCACCTGCTTAACACCTTGACTGCAGGTGACCTATTTTCCCCTGTGTACAGTATCAGGAGAACATCGTTATCAGACTCAAATAAAACTCCTCAATTGCATACAAGGACTTTTTGCTAGCAAAGCAAGCCGTTTACACACTCCAGCTTTATTAACTTCCTAATCGAAGGAGCAGTCTGGAATCATCTTGTTTAAATGAGAAGTCAATATACATCCCCACAGAAGAATTAATGTACATATATCTTTGCTTGTCTACTTGTTATTCCCTTAGCAATTTCACCTCTCTTACAGACATGATTTAACAGCTGAGATAAAACAGTAAGCAACAGAGAACTTGTTGGATCCCATTTCGTGGAGGCTGACACGCTGGCCATGTGCCACAACTGATCTTCAAAGAAAGGCCTACAGAATAGCTTCTGCCTTGTAAAATATGATGTTTCTCAAGGTGCAACATCAAAAATAATTGCCCAAAGTACAGTTGGAAGGATTATAACATTCTCCGTGACTGCCAACCACACATCTGAGCGTCTCAGATCTTTAACCCTTTTACTATTGTAGGGCAGATGGTTGGACGTGATGATCTTGAAGGTCTTTTCCAACCTTGATGATTCTATGACTTGCACTGGGAAGCAAAACATGAACTAGACCAGTTATGCTGGCAGATACATAAACTTTGATTTTGGAGGAGCATGTCCAGCCTCTGGATACACCAATTCCTTATTCTTTTATATAGAATCATAGAATCATTCAGATTGGAAAAGACCCCTGGGTTCATCGAGTCCAACCTTCAACCCTACTCTACAAGTTCACTCCTATACCAGATGCCCCAACACTACATCTAAGAGACTCCTAAACACATGCAGGGATGGGGACTCAACCAGCACATATTGGATGCTATTTCTTTTTTCTTTCCTCAGGCACCAAGAGAGAAAGATATGGACCAGGTAACAAATTTAATGTACAACACAACACAAGCAGACAGGATAAGGAGGTGAACAAGGGTCACTGCTAATGTTTCCTTAAGAAGTGCAAGTGCATTTCCACTGTTTGCTTCCCTGTGGTCTCTAGGGTTGGTGCCAAACAATGCATTTCTCCCAGTGCTTTGGCAAAGGGAACATCACCGAGTGATTTGTCAGCATTATTCATGCCTGGTTTGAGCTGAAGGGAATGGCATTATTAATCAACCCTTTAAGGGGTAGGGTGCAGAAGACCATCTACAGCAACATACTACTGAAGAGCAGCACAGGTTGAAAGCATTGCAGAAAACATCAAAAACCCACCATCTACAAACCAGCAAAATCACAGAACATTAGAGATTGAAAGGACCTCGAAAGATCATGTA
This sequence comes from Phoeniculus purpureus, assembly GCA_028565055.1. Classification (NCBI taxonomy): domain Eukaryota; kingdom Metazoa; phylum Chordata; class Aves; order Bucerotiformes; family Phoeniculidae; genus Phoeniculus; species Phoeniculus purpureus. Next base: position 894,613 of record JAOXOE010000405.1, on the reverse strand, counting down.
GTCCAATCCCCCTACCACAGCAGGATCACCTAGATCCAGTCACACAGGAACACATCCAGGCAGGTTTTAAACATCTCCAGAGAAGGAGACTCCACAATCCCCCTGGGCAGCCCCTTCCAGCACTCTGTCACCCTCACTGTGAGGAAATTCCTTCTCATATTGATGCGGAACCTCTTCTGTTCCAGCTCACACGTGCTGCCCCTTATCCTATCATTAGATGCCACTGAGAACACTGAGAAGAGCCTGGCTCCATCCTCCTGACAGCCAACTCTTTCATATTTATCAACATTAGTGAGGTCACTCAGTCTCCTTTTTTCCAGGCTAAAGAGACCCAGCTCCCTCAGCCTTTCCTCATAAGGGAGCTGCTCCACTCTCTTCATCATCTTTGTGGCTCTCCACTGGACTCTCTCCAGCAGTTCTGCATTCCTCTTGAACTGAGGGGCCCAGAACTGAAGACAAGATTCCAGATGTGGTCTCACCAGGGCAGAGTAAAGGGGGAGGAGAACCTTGCTCTAGCTACTAACCACCCCTCTTCTGATCCACCCCAGGATGCCATTGGCCTTCTTGGCCACAAGGCCACATTGCTGGCTCATGGTCATTCTGCTCCCCGACAGGACCTCCAAGTCTCTTCCTCCTACACTGCTAATCCAGCACTCCTACAAAACTTTGTGCTTCTTACCTGCTCTTCTGGAAAAAAAAGTCCTTACAACTTTGAAGGATGATTGCAGCACATTCACTGCAGGTCCCTGTATTCCAAGTTTCTACTTCTAGTTTGACACAGATTAAACCTATTGATCTTCAGAGCATGTATGCTGCAAGTTATTTATTATGCAAGCTGCTGTGGAGGTGGTCCTTTGGGAAAATGGTGTGTGTGGGAGAGCAGAGTTAGATATTCCGCAAGCACATTAGGTTTGTTTTCAGATTTTGTGTCAAGCCTTCCAGAGCCATGGATAGGCACCTTCTCTGTTTAACAACAGATACCAGAATACACAGGAAAACACCCCAAACAAAACCAAGGGCTTGCTTCACCCTTTCATGCTTAAGGGTCTTATGATTATAAACAAGTCCTCTTGTGATTCAGAGTTGCTTGACAGGAAACCACAGGTTTACTTGCTAGGCAGTCTCAGTCTAGAATTCAACCTGCTGAAGGACTCTGGTCATTACTAGGAGTTCGTACCACCATCTCCCTATTGAGGTATTGCATATCATGAAAAGAAAGTAGAGCAGTGAGCTGGTCCAGCCTCTCAAGCAAGAAGAACAGAGCCTTAGTTTGGAGAAAAGGAGACTGGGGGGTGACCTCATTAATGTTGATAAATATGTGAAGGGTGGGTGTCAGGAGGATGGAGCCAGGTTCTACTCAGTGTCATCTAATAATAGGACGAGGGGCAGTGGGTTTGAGCTGGAGCATAGGAGGTTCCACATAAATATGAGAAGGAACTCCTTCCCAGTCAGGGTGACAGAGCATTGGAAGGGGCTGCCCAGGGGGATTGTGGAGTCTCCTTCTCTGGAGACTTTTCAAACCCACCTGGACGTGTTCCTGTGCGACTTGGTCTAGGTGATCCTGCTCCAGCAGGGGGATTGGACTAGATGATCTTTCAAGGTCCCTTCCAATCCCTTCTTTCTGTGATTCTGTGATCACTAATCTCTGATAGCACTGGCTTTGCGTAATGCTATATCCAAGTATTTACACGTTATGCCGCGTTTTCTTGTGCTCTCAACTCTCTGCTCTTCCTTTTGCTGTTTTATTCCCCTCTGAAATGAAGGTAAATGTCAGACTTGATGCTGTATCGCGTTTTTCACGTGTTAAGAAAGGAACATCCAAGTTAATGTTTTCAGAAGGCAAATCAACTTTCTTGCGCATCAGCTTCTTCCATTTCCATCTAGGTATTAACTACATGCAGTACACAATGTGGGAGAGTTAGTTACTATAAGAAGCTCATGCGTGAGTAACTCTCCCACACGATGTGTATGCCTTTCAGCCTGTGTTTAGTCAGCCATATACCTAGGGCTCTCCTCGATGGAGGAGAGATTCCTGCAGTTGTTTGTGGGTTCTGAATTTTTTATGGTCTTTGGAGGTCTGCTCGATGCGGAGTGAATGGGGTAAACATGGAATAAAGTCGGTTGTGTTCTTTCTGATTCCCCACTGCAGTTCTCTCCTCTGATACTTGTGCTGAGGCAACTGTTTGCTGGACTGGTTTGTAAACCAGGTCACTGAACTTATATAAAAACCACCAACAAAACAACAGTCCTCCTTCCCCACTCCCCTGGCTTTTTTTTTCCTTCTCCTCATTACTCTGAACATGGATCACTTCCAGAATCTGGTTTCTAACATGGCCCTGCCAGCTGTGGTGTTCACTAACTTTGGGTAAGTGTGGGACCATACTGGTGGGGGTGGACATTTCCCTGCTGCCTGGAAAGGACATCACATGTAGCTTTTCTTTGGATCTGATAAACTTGTTGTCTTGCTTTTGAACCAGAAGTCTGCACGAGAGAGAGCAGAAGAGAAAAATCACAGACAAAGGTATTTTTTACAAATTTCTGCCCTGCCATACTTAGATTGGATCTTAGGAAGAAGTTCTTCCCTGAGAAAGTCGTTGGGCACTGGAACAGGCTGCCCAGGGAGGTGGTGGAGTCTGCATCCCTGAAGGTGTTTAAAAACCAAGTAGCTAGAGCACTTGAGGCCATGGTCTAGGGGTTGTGCTGAAGGTTGGACTTGCTGGTCCTGGAAGTTGTTTCCAGCCATGATGATTCTATGATTCTGTGACTGTTGGGATCATTGAGTCCAACCATCCAACCCTAAGTAGAGGTTGCTTTGCAGGAGTAGGAAGGTGATGGTGCCCCTGTATTCTGCACTCATGAGACCACACCTTGAGTACTGGGTCCAGTTCTGGATGCCACAGCATAAAAAAGACATTGAGGTGCTGGAGCACAGCCAGAGTAGGGCAGCAAGGCTGGGGAGAGGGCTGGAAAACAGGCCCTATGGAAAGCAGCTGAGGGAACTGGGGTTATTTACTCTAGAGAAGAGAAGGCTAAGAGAAGACCTTGCTCTCTACAGCTGCCTACAAGGGGATAGTAGTGAGGCTTGTGCTGGTCTCTTCTCCCAAATTCCTAACGATAGGACAAGGGGAAATGGCCTCAAGTTGTGTCACAGGAGGTTTAGATTGGGTCTTACAAAGAAGTTCTGTGCTGAGAGAGTGGTTGAAACCAACAAAAAGGCTGGAACAGGCTGCCCGAGGAGGTGGTGGAGTCCCCATCCCTGAAGGTGTTTTAAAACTGATTAGCTAGAGCACTTGAGGCCAAGGTCTAGGTGCTAGGGAGCTATTGGGCTGAGGGCTGGATTTGATGATCCTGGAGGTCCTTTCCAGCCACGATGATTTTATGATTTTTCCCTTTCAAGAGTTTTGGCAGGTACAACCAGCTCAATGTCCATAATCCCAAGCAGGATTCCTTTCAACACACAGCATTATTTTGGGGTTGATTTTCTCAAGTGATTCAAACCCAGTGCTTGCATAGTAATAAGCATGTTATAAACACATCAACACCCAATAGGTCTGAATCTTCCCTCTGTAACTCTTACTATTCACACAGATTGCCATCTAAGGTAGAAGAGCCACGCTGCTGCTATTTGTATGGTCCTATTGGTCGTGGGCACAAGAGTTGACAGCTCATTCGATTTAAGGTGCTGTCAAAACAAGGTCCAAAAAAGCAGCTGATATCCCTAAGAAAGTCTCAAAAAAAGAAGAGCCTCATGTTGTCTTTTTTTGCTAAGGCAGTTGTTCTACAGTAGAACATTTGGTAAGGTGGACTTGGCATCTCATCACCAGTAGGTTCTATGGCTGACAAACTTTACAGGGTTGTTGAATTGTTCTAGTTAAGAAACGTCCCTACTTGTTTGAGGGGAGGTTGGACTAAATGACCTTTGGAGGTCCCTTCCAACCTGAAACATTCTGTGATTTCTGTGAATCTTGAGATGTCCTCTAACTTAAAAATTAACAGCCACCTCGTACAGGAACCCAAGAAGTCCAACAGCTTATGCAGATTTGTGCTTTGAAAGACTCAGCTTCTGAAAGAAGAGCTGCAGAGGTGATAAAGGGAGTGGAACACTTCCCTTGTGAGGAAAGGCTGACGGAAGCCTTTCCTCCTTTGTGAGGAAAGGTCTCTTGAGCTTGGAGAAGAGGAGACTGAGGGGTGACCTCATCAATGTTGATAAATATGTGAAGGGTGGGTGTCAGGAGGATGGAGCCAGGCTCTGCT
>JAOXOE010000405.1:846768-874662 GCA_028565055.1 Phoeniculus purpureus | reverse complement strand
GAGGTTGTGGCTGCTCCATCCCTGGAAGTGTTCAAGGCCAGGTTGGATGGGGCTCTGGGCAACCTGGTCTGGTGAGACGTGTTGTTGCCCATTGCAGGGGAGTTGGAACTAGATGATATTTAAGGTCTTTTGCAACCTAAACCATGCTATGACCTTCAGAGTTCATGTTAACGAAGTCTGTGGAGTGACTGGAGTGTTTATTTGTTTTTAGATGTATTTGATTGATATGTTTCTATTCTGAAAAAGGCATTTGATGTATTTGCTGTTAATCCATTTTAAACATCACATATAAATACCTGTCTGAACTTAAACAGTTAGGTGATTTCTTCTTTTATGGGAAAACTAGTAAAGCTAGAAGCAGGAATTACTAGGGAACATTTAATAGGTTCTGCAGTGAATTGGATCACAGTATCTGAATTTCTTTCTTTGCTTTTAATCTATGGCGGTGAAGTCTTGACATTGTGTCAGAGAGGCCAAAAGACCTGTTAGCATTTGTTATGGCCAGGGGCTACTATGTGGATGACACCAACATGGGGGGTAGTGTCGATCTGGTGGAGGGGAGGCAGATGTTGCAGAGAGGGTCAATGAGCAGAGGGCAACAGGAAGAGGTTTAACAGGGCTGAGGGGCAGGGGCCTACACTTTGGCCACATTAACTGACCTACAGCTACAGACTGAGGTATGAGTGGCTGGAGAGCCCAGGTGGCCCAAAAGGCCAGTGGCATCGTGGCTTGCATCAGCACTAGTGTGGCCAGCAGGACTAGGGACGTCATTCTCCCCCTGTGCTGGGCACTGGGGAGGCCTCCCCTCGAGTACTGGAGGCAGTTGTGGGCCCCTCACTTCAAGGAAGAGATGGAGGGACTGGAGCAGGTCCAGAGGAGCAGTGAGGCTGGGTAAGGGACTGGAGGGAAAGTGCTGAGGGAGCTGGGAGTGTTTAGCTTGGAGAAGAGGAGACTCAGAGGGGACCTTCTCCCTCTCTGCAACTCCCTGAAGGGAGGGGTCGGGCTCTTCTCCCACGCAGCCAGCACCAGGATGACCGGACAGGGCCTGGAGCTGCCGGGGAAGGTTAGACTGGATGTTAGGAAGTCCTTTCCTCACGGGAAAGGGTGATCAAAGCCTGGACTGGACTGCCCAGGGCAGTGATGGAGTCCCCATCCCTGGAGTGTTTAAAGACAGCCTGGTTGTGGCCCTCAGTGCCCTGGTCTGGATGATGTGGTGGTGTTAGGCCTTGGGCTGGGCCTGGTGATCTTAGAGGGCTTTTCAGCCTCAGTAGTTCTGTGATTCTAGCCAAAGCACAATGAGATTGGTGGGTTGTTTTTTAGTTTGTTTTTCCACACATCCTGCGGATTCCATGGTTAAGGAGTTTAACCTCTTCTCCATTTATTTTAGCTAAATGAAACACAATTTATAGGATCAAGGAATTGAAGTTAGAAGGGACTTCCGGAGACTGTTCCAGCTCTTGGTCAAAGCAGTGTCACTTACAGCTTGTTGTCCATTGGGTTTTGATTTTTCTCCAAGGATGGAGACTCTGAAACAATCTTGGACAATTTTGTACAATAGTACAGGAAAGAAGAATGGTCCCTAGGGTTTTTCTTGCCCAGATGCCAGACTTTACACTGCCCTTGTTCATAGAATTTCTCCCTACCCAACTCTCCAGCCTGTCAGAGTACAGAATTGTTACTGGGAATCAGTATCTGGAATAGGAGTTGATAAAATTTTTTTAAGAATAAATTTAAAGAGTCCAGAATTAGGTTTTTTTTGTTGTACAATCTGGCATCTTTTTTTTTTCCTAAAGCTTGATTCATAACAGAACAAGCTGTAGGTCTGCAATACCTCAATATGATATAGCTCATTTCCCATGTGTCCTGCTTCTGTTTGTTCTAGGAGATGAACCCACAAAGTAATGCGAAGGGCCATGTGAAGCTGTGTCACAGCAGAAAGTTCCTGAAAGATTCCTTTGCCTGTAAGTTCATCTTTTCTGTTCTTAAGTGTGCAATCATATGCAGGTACCGGTATAGGTTGGGGACTGAGCTTTTGGACAGCAGCATAGGAGAAAGGGACCTGGGGGTGCTGGTGGCCAGCAGGATGACCAAGAGCCAGCAACGTGCCCTTGTGGCCAAGAAGGCAAATGACATCCTGGGGTGTTTTAAAAGGGGGTTAGTTAGTAGATGGAGAAAGGTTCTCCTCCCCCTCTGCTCTGCCCTGCTGAGACCCCATCTGGAATATTGTGTCCAGTTCTGGGCCCCTCAGTTCCAGAAGGACACAGGGCTGCTGGAGAGAGAGCCACAAAGATGATGACGGGAGTGGACCATCTCCCTACTGAGGAAAGGCTGAGGGAGCTGAGACTCTTGAGCTTGGAGGAGACTGAGGGTTGACCCAGTTAATGTTGATAAATATGGAAAGGGTGGGTGTCAGGAGGATGGAGCCAGTCATCCAACGATAGGACAAGAAGCAACAGTTGTAAGCTGGAACATAGGCGGTTCCACATCAATCTGAGAAGGAACTTCCCAGTGAGGGTAAGTTCAGAGCCCTGGAAGGGGCTGCCCAGGGGAGTTGTGTAGTCGTCTTCTCTGGTGATGTTTCAAACCCTCCTGGGTATGTTCCTGTGTGACTTGATCTAGGGGATCCTGCTGTGTTGGGGGATTGGACTGGATGATCTTTCAATGTCCTTTCCAATCCTTAATGTTCTGTGATTCTGTGAAATTGAAGGTAAGTATCAGAAAATCTATTATAATCTTACTGCTGCACTTTATCGCTTGAAGTTAAAACTCAGCATTACTGTCTGTTCTATTAATATTCACACAGTACTAAAGGAAACTCCAGTAATTACTCAATCTTATTCCTATACTGAAATTATTCTGATGAGGATGTCTTTCCTCTGGTGTTATTCAAGGATTTGGGATATGCCAGGATATTTCAAGGAGACTGTTAAGGAAAAGATAGGACACTGCTGCTCTGATAATGCTGCCTTCATAACTGAGTTTGTTGGGATTTCAGTGTTATCTGATGGGTTAATTAACATTAGTCAGGCAAGTGGATTTCAAGGAACTGAACTGTAGCCTTAAAAAAATCAAAACAGAAAAACAAAGTAAGATTGTTAGAATCAGCTTTATTTGGACTCAATCTTCTTTCTTAATGGCTCTGTGCATCTCTTATATGTGGGAAATGCCTGTGTTTTGTACGTGTATATCTATTGTGTGGGTGGGTGCATGTGTGTATCAGGTATTTATATTCAATTTAAATAAGATCATGTTTGAGAGAAAAATCCAGAAGTTACTTGGAAACATCTTGCTTGAGAACATGGAGAAAAGTCTTTGACAAGATGCATACACTGTGTTGCAGTGCACTCTGAGCTCTAAAGTAGGTTAGCGGAGGCTGGACAAGGTGCTGGGCAACCTGATCTAGTTGAGGATGCTCCTGCTCACTGCAGGGGGATTGGGCCAGATGACCTTGGGAGGTCCCTTCTGACCTGGGTGAATCTATGATTTTATGAATGGAGTTGTGCAAAGATGCCAATTTCCATCTGCTTATAATAGTGTGGTTGTATTTGAGGATATAATGTCCGAAAAAAAAGTGGAGCTTTTGGTTTCTTTGAGTTTTTTTTCTAATCTAGAACGTTTGTAACATTTATTACGATGTGGTTAGTGCAATTCTGAAGTCTGGGTGAAGAGCTGGCGATATCTGAGTATGAAGGTGTATTTTTCACCCTTGGTGTAAGAATTAATATTTACTACTCCCAGGTGACAGTGAACTGCTTCCTGGTATCTGGAAATCCCTTTCTGGAGTCTCCTGCTCTGGAGACAATCAAAATGCACCTGGACATGTTCTTGTGTGACCTGATCTAGGGCATCCTGCTCTGGCAGTGGGGTTGGACTAGATGATCTCTGGAGGTCCATTGCAACCCCTAACTTTCTGTGATCTGTTCAGGGAACATTCACAAACATCAAAGACACCATAAACTTCATTACAATCATTTTTCCTATCACACAAAGCACTCGTCTTGGGGTATCTCTTCAATTTTACAGAAGCATCAAAGGTACTTGTGCACGTGATGTAAAAACCATTCATGTGGTACTGCAGTTATATGGAGCAGCAGGTTGCTTTGAAGCCCAGGAATAGGAGAATTTTTGTTGGCTGCAGCAAAAAATCTTGTCTGTACTCCTTCATGTGGTCCAAGAAATGGTATTGTTTTGTAGGAATTGCTGCTACAGCCTGGTTTCTCTAAGCCTGCTCCAGAAAGATAATGGTCTGTCCCTATTCCTAAACACTAGTGGACGTTACTGCTCTGGCAGGGGGATTGGACTGAATGATCTTTCAAGGTCCCTTCCAATCCGTAATGTTCTGTGATTCTGTGACTTACGTCTTCAGTCTACATCTGTGGTGTTTGTACCATCTGATGTACAGGCAAGGGTGAGCAAAGGCTGTGTCACACTGACAACCCACTGACTTTGTTGTGGTCGTAGGTCATATGCAGCAGCATTACAGAGAGGAGGATGCACTTCTGCCTAGAAAGTGCAGAGGAGGGCAGTGAAGCTAGTGAAGGGCCTAGAGAATCAATCCGAGGGCAGATTGAGAGAGTTGGGCTGTTTAGTTTGAGGAAGAGGAGGCTGAGGGGAGACCTCATTGCTCTCTACAACTATCTGAAAGGACTCTGTAGTTGGTGCTGGTCTCTTCTCACAGGTGATTAGTGACAGACCCAGAGGTAAGGGCTTCAAGCTTCAACAAGAGAGGTTTAGACTAGACATCAGGAAGAAATTCTTCCCGGAGAGAGTGGGCAGGCAGGGTGCTGCTCAGGGTGGTAGTTGAGTCCCCATCCCTGGATGTATTTGCAAGTCACTTAGATGTAGTGTTGGGGGATCTAGTTTAGGAATGAACTTGTAGAGTAGGGTTGATGGTTGGACTCAGTGATCCCAATGGTCTTTTCCAACCTGAATGATTCTATATGGTTATGGTGTTAGGACCTTAATTTCTTTATACTTATTTATTTGAGCGATTTTGACCATAGGCATTTGCTAACAGTGTTGATAATGTCTGCAGACAGGTCTCATGTGATAATCTGAACAGGAATAAGCTTGTAAGCACTGATTAGATAAACATGACAGCAGTTTTAGAAAATTGACATCAGTCGATATGGATTTCTCTAAAGCAATGAACACAGTGATTTTAATTAAGTCCAACTACTTTGGCAGCATCTTCAGAGAGAAGAGCTAAGGAGGAGGAAAGGTTCTAGAGTTTTGTTGATTTAATAAGGACATAATGAAAGAAGTAACACAATAGTTTCTGGTTGGAATAACTTCTGATGACTACTGCATACAGAATCACAGAATTATTAAGGCTGGAAAATATCTCTGAGATCATCCAGCTCAGTCCGTGACCTAACATCACCTCATCAGCCAGACCAGGGCACTAAAGGCCACACTCAGGCTGTCCTTAAACCCTTTTAGGGATGGGGACTCTACCACTGCCCTGGGCAGTCCAGTACAGGCTCTGATCACCCTTTCTGTGAGGAAGGGCTTCCTAACATCCAACCTAACCCATCCCTAGCAGTTTCAGGCCCTGCCCTCTTGTCCTATTGCCAGTTGTCTGGGAGAAAAGCAGACCTCCACCTGACTACAACCTCCCTTCAGGGAGTTGGAGAGAATTTCCCCCTCGAGTTTCCTTTTCTCCAGGCTAAACACCCCCAGCTCCTTCAGCCTCTTCTCATCAGTCTTTCCCTGCATTCCTTAACCTTGTTGCTCATCTGGACCCAGTGCAGCCCCTCCATCTCTTCCTTGTTGTGATGGGCCGAGAACTGCACACAGCAGGTGTCAGAAGGAATATTGTGCTTTATTTCACCAATTACTTTTGCAGCAGAGCAATTCTAATTGTTTTTCTTGGATTATCTTTTTGAATTGGTTTTCAGTTCAAGTTCATGGCAGCCCTGTATTTTTAGAGGTGGACTGGTTTCTTGGTCCCAGGTCTGTTAAGTTCAATGTAGTTATAGATGTCCTAAATGTCAGGTAGCATCAGAATGCATGTGTGGGTGTTGAAGTGGTGCTGGTGAGTCTGTGCACAGCATTCATGAGCCACCAAGCATGGCTGAACATCAAGAAAGCAGGAGAGTACTGTACAAGCTGCCTTGGAGATGAAGATTTTGATGGCATTGCTTATTCCATGATGACCTAAGTGTGAATCATAGAATCATCAAGGTTGTAAAAGAACTTTAAGATCGTCAAGTCCAACCATCTGCCCTACAACCCCCAACCACTGAAGAAGTGATGGTGGACAAGAAAGGAAGGATACAAATGAGCTGAAGATGAAGTACTCTATTTTGATGAGTAAGCAAATGTTGAGGTCCAATGGGATGGAAGGGAGGGAATGATGCAAGTACTTCTGCCCAGAAGTGTTAATTTTGAATTTTGATTGGTTTTTCAAATTCAGCAGAAGACAATTGCACAGGTTGTGGAAATATACATTAATTCTAGATTTGTTTTTCCATTAACAAGTTTCTAGTTAATTGTGTGTTGGTTTACGAGATGTGTGGGTGGGAATTATAAATGCTTTGATTCCTTCATTTAGCCTGGTGGTGTTGCATTGTGTTCACTTCAAATTACATAATGAGATTTGGCTTCACAGCATCGCTCAGACTAAGTTTTCATCTCTCCCTCTTGAGGTGATTCCCTCGATTAGGCTTCAGAATTAGCTTGGAGGGGTGGGAATGAGCAGCATCACATATCCTGTAGTTTATACTGCGCCTGTTTGTTACACCCCTTGGATATCAGTCCACAATCAGTCCACTGTCATCAAAGATTGTCAGGGGCGAAGAGCCAGTGAAAATATTTCCTGTTGTCTGCTCACAAACAGTTGTTTACAAACGAGATTAATGCATTGAAAGCAGCAATGGTCTTAGACAATTGTAGATTCACTCTATGGAACAGACTCTTGGGATCATCAATCCAACCACTAACCCCACTCTACCAAGGTCACTACCAGACCAAATCAGCCTCCTCTTCCTCAGACTGAACACGCCCAGCTCTCTCAGCCTCTTCTCATCAGACTTTCCCTTCAGTCCCTTCCCCAGCCTCGTTGCTCCTCTAGACCCACTCCAGCTCCTCAACATCCTTGAAGTGATGGCCCCAGAACTGCCCCCAGTACTCTAGGTGAGACCTCACCAGTGCCCAGTACAGGGTGAGAATGATATCCCTAGCCCTGCTGGCCACACTATTGCTGATCCAAGCCAGGATGCCATTGGCCTTTGGGGCCACCTGGACACCCTGCTGGCTCCTGTTCAACTGCTTGTCAACCATCACCCAAAGGTACCTTTCTACAGCAAAGAGATGATTCTTAGCTTAATTCACTCACTTACCAAGTGCAGCAGTTTGGGACGAGATGTCAGGGTGGTGTCAGGCTGTACATCTGCATTTTTCCAACCAGAGTGATTCTGTGATCACATACTACCAGGCTTCTTGCAATAAACTCATTTCAGCTTCCCAGCAGATGACCGGTTCAGCTCCTGAATTGAATTTTTTCTGTGATGTGGAGGGATTGTATTGTCATAGATACACGTCAGATACAGCAGAACCTCCAGAATGCCCAAAAAAGGAGCTCCAGCTCTGTGGAGCTGTGTGAGGAGCTTGTATTGTCCCATTGAAAGCAGAACACACCTGAGAAACCACATTATAGTTTCTCACAGGGAGAGGATTGAGTTACATTGAGTTATTCCTGGAGTTGTTTAAAGATTGTTTAGATGTGGTGGTTGGATATCTGGTCTGGTAATGACCTTGGTAGAATAGGGTTAGTGGTTGGACTTGATGCTCTCAAGGGTCTTTTCCAACCTGAGGGCAGGTTTATGGGTGATGGTCTCAAGAAGTGTGATTCTTAGGTCACTCTTGCCATAGTCTACCGATACAGTCTATGGGACTGTGATGCTTATGGCTTTCTGCCTTTCACAAAGGTAGGGAGGGTAATGACCTCATTAATGTTTATAAATATGTGAAGGGTGGGTGTCAGGAGGATGGAGCCAGGCTCTGCTCAGTGTCATCTAGTGATAGGACAAGGGGCAATGGGTGTGAGCTGGAACAGAGGAGGTTCCACATCAATATGAGAAGGAACTGTGTGACTTGGTCTAGGTGGTCCTGCCGTGGCAGGGGTATTGGACTTTTGAGGTCACTTCCAATCCCTTATGTTCTGTGATTCTGTAATTGCAAGCGTTTATCAACGTAATGAACCAAAGCCAGCACTGCTTTCTGAGCTGATTCATGCAAGAATGGTCTAAGGATTCTCTGTTTCTGCTACCACCTCCGTAATTTCCTGCGAAAAAAAAGTGTAAGTTCTTGGCTCCAGTCTTGAATGGGAGAGGCAAATTCATACTTTTATAATTATTTTGATTGCAGTTTATTGTTGTCATCTATTTCAGATAAGCCTACACTGCATGAATCATAACAAATTACTAGCTAGAAAACAGATTTATAATGTCAAGAGGTGCTTTTGCTCTGCAAATAACTAATTCTCCATTTTTGTCAAGTCTGAGTTGGTTTGGGTTTTTTTTTCTTGTGGGGTTTTTTAAATCCTGTAAGGGCACTGCTCTTGAACTATGCAGTAATCTCTGTTAGATTGCTTGTATTTTTAGATTTGATATGACTTTGGTGCTCCTCAGCTTTTAATATATCCTTTGTATACACTTCTTGCTTTGTGAGCAGCTTCACAGTGACCAAGACCGTAAGCAGAAAGTTTATTTAAGCAGAAAATAAACTAAAGGAAAACGTCAGAACCAGCTGTCAAACTGACAGGAGGGCCATGGCAATACTGATGCATTTTCTGTTCTTGTGATAATCACAGTAAGAGGCCAGTCATCTAAGAGTGAGGAAGCAAACAAGACTTGTCTGCAGCTTTCTGGGAACTGTGAGCTAGGAAGTACTAGCAGCTTTGTGGGGTTTTTTCTTGATGAGCCCCGCAGTGTTCATGGTGCATGTTAGACAGAATGCTGTTGAAAATCCTGATGAAAGGTTTGGTGCATTATTGCTGCCTCAGTTAGCTGCTGCTGGTGCAGTCCTGAGCCTTTCCATGTTCAGTTATTTGGGTTGACAGTTGGACTTGATGATCTTATAGGTCTCTTCTAGCCTTAATGATTCTGTGATCTTTCAGTTAGCAGTAAAATAGGGGCTGCATTTGTGTGTTTAAATAGCTAAAACCATTGAATCATAGAATGGGTTAAGTTGGAAGGGACCTCAGAGATCATTCAACCCCCTGCCACAGGCAGGGACACTTCTCACTAAACCAGGTTGCCCAGCCTGGCCTTGAACACTTCCAGGGATGGAGCAGCCACAGGCAACCTGTTTCAGTGCCTCAGCACCCTCACAGGGAGAAATTTCTCCCTAAGATCTAATCTAAATCTACCCTCTATCAGCCTGAAACCATCCCCCTTGTCCTATCAATAGAGATCCTTATTAAATATCCCTCTCCAGCTTTCCTGAAGCTCCTTCAGGTATTGAAGGAAAGCTGGACTCAATGTCCAGGGGGTCAGGTCCTGTGCAGTGCAGCAGAGGGAAATGGAATTGTTTAGCCCAGACAGACAGAGGCTGAGGGGATACCTTATCACTCTCTACAACTACCTGAAATGAGGATGGAGCGAGGAGGGGAACAGCCCCTTCTCCCTAGTGACAAGCGCTAGGACAAGAGGAAATGGCTGCAGGCTGCCCCAGAGGATTTTTAGGTTGGGTTTTAGGAAGACTTTTTCACTGAAAGAGTCACCAAACATTGGAACACACTGCCCAGGGCAATGGGGGAGTCCCCATCCCTGGGGGTATTGAAACAATCTATGGACCTGATGCTTAGGGACATGGTTTAGTGGTGGCCTGGCAGTGCTTGACAATCTTGAAGCTCTTTTCCAACTGAAGATATTTAGTAATTTGGCCATTCTGCCTGCAGAGCTTCAGATAGCCAAGGAAACAAAACTGGTCACAAAGAAGTTGGAAGCTGACATTCAGTTCTTGAAGTTGCAAAACTAAAACGGAAAGCTATTTTTTCGGATCTTAGACTAACTTCAGATTTGTGTTTTGGAGGCGATTGTGTGTATTTTCTTTTCAATTATGTTTCTGACATTTTTCTTCCTAAGCAAATCACACAATTGCAGATAAGAGCTGAGCACTGTTATTATTGCAAGTGGGAGGTGGAAGGGTGCAAAAGGTTCTTCGAAATCAGTGAATTTGTTCTCCTTTTGTCATTTAGAACAAAACACGTCAGTTTATGTTGATAATTGCCTCAAAATGTGGATTTTAATAAGAGCAGGCTTCTAGTTTGCCAGACGTATAAAGAAATTGTCTTTTCCTGTAGGAGTTTAAATGCACAAAAAAGAGTTTAAATATATAGAAACCCCACATGGGTTGAAAATGAGGTTTTACAGTCCTAGCATTTTCATTGAACATTTCCTGTTTACCCAGAATCACAGAGTGTTAGGGCTTGGAAGGGACCTCTAGGGATCATCTATTCCAACCCCCCTGCCAGAGCAGGTTCCCCTAGGACAGGGCTGCATCCAGGTGGGGTTTGAAAGTCTCTGGAGCAGAAGACTCATCTCTGGGCAGCCTGTGCCAGGGATCCATCACCCTCACAGGGAAAAGTGTTTTTCCTGATGTTTTCATGGAACCTCCTCTGCTCCAACTTGTCTCTGCTGCCCTTTGTCCTATCACTGGACAGCCCTGACCAGAGCCTGGCTCCATCCATCCTCCTGAAACATTAAAAGAAAGTTTCTTAAAGAGGCTGACAGGAAACAAAACTCTTATAAAATGGAAAAACACCAAAATCAAATACATGAACTATAATAAACTTGGAGGTTTGATTTTGTGCCCTCATGGCCAAGAAAGCCAGTAGCATCTTGGAGTGGATTAGAAGAGGGATGGTTAGTAGATGAAGAGATGTTCTCCTCCTCCTCTACTCTGCCCTGCCCTGCCCGTTTGGAATACTGTGTCTGGTTCTGGGCCCCTTAGTTCCAGAAGGACAGGGAACTGCTGGAGAGAGTCCAGTGCAGAGCCACAAGAGTGATGGAGTAGAGCATCTCCCTGATGAGGCAAGGCTGAGGGAGCTGGGGGAAGAGGAGCCTGAGGGGTGACCCCATGAATGTTGATGAATATGGAAAGGATGAGTCTCAGGAGGATGGAGGCAGGCTCCATTCAGGGGTGTCCAGTGATAGGACAAGGGGCAAAAGGGACAAGCTGGAGCAGAGGAGGTTCCATGTGAACATCATGAAAACCTTTTTACCCTGTGAGGGTGATGGAGCCCTGGCACAGGCTGCCCAGAGAGAGTGTGGAGTCTCCTGTTCTGGAGACTTTCAAACCCCACCTGGACACAGCTATGTGTGACCTCTTCTAGGGGATCCTGCTCTGGCAGGATGGTCTCCAGAGGTCCCTTCCAACCCCCAGCATTGTCTGATTCCATGAAAACTGAACAGATACATCATAATCCTAAAGTAGGAGAAGACAGAAAAGGAAGGCAGGCGCTCATACATGCATCTCACCCATAGTTACCCTGTGTGCTGAGTAAACTGAGCTCTTTAATTCAGAGGAGGGCCCCTCTCAGCTTTTTCTTACTCATACACCACCAGGGACTCATGCTTAGGGCCAGTGGGGTATTTCAACCCTTTTCTCCAGCAAACAGTTCTAAAAAATGTGACTGTAGGATGCTTGATCTAAAAACAGCTTTGTACCTGCTGTTAATTGGAGCCAGGGGTGGAATTCACAGGATGCTCCAAAAAGGGAAAATATCTCTGCGTCACGGATGTAATGAAACTCTTGACCCAGTGCCACTAATTGCTGTGGATTAAGTTGACAGAGTCTCGTAGCTTTTTTAAGATAGTAAAGGACAGCATCATCTCAGAGCTGTTAGAAGTATTTTATTTTTAGCTTTAGGAGAGAATGAAGCTGCTCCAGTCATAGCTTTGCGTCTCATAGGCACCAGCTTTTTAGTCTAACTGCATGTCGCTGTTGTTCTTGTTACAGGTCTTATTCTCTGTTGTGTCACTTTATAGAATCATAGATTCATCCAGGTTGGAACAGACGCTTGAGATCATAAAGTCCAACTGCTAACCCTACAAGGTCACCACCAGACCAGATCTCTAAGCATTACATCTCAACAATCTTTAAACATCTCCAGAGCTGGGTACTCAGCCCCCTTCCTGGGCAGCCTTTGTAGTAGTTGTGTGTCTCTGCTTTAGCATAATTCCACATCTTTTAAGTGAAGTTATAACCTTAATCTCTTTTTTGGGTCTTGTACTTGAATAACACTTTATCAGGAGAAAATAGAGGGTTGAAGAAGGAAAGGCTTGTTTATGTGTCTGTAGGAGGATGCTGCATCACATGTTTCTAAACTTAATTATCTCTATTTAATCAGATTTTTTATTCCACGTTTGTTAAAGAACCAACCTTTTCCGATTTCATTAAACTCCTCGGGCATGTAGGGTTTCGCTCAGGGAATGTGCTTCATTTGGAACTCAGTCAGCGACCCCTATAAAAATGTTTAATTAACTTTTTGCCAGTGTCAATACACTTCAATTATACTCTGAGGGCAATATGAGCTCCCTCTGGTGAGTCATTTACATCGAAGCTGGGTTCTTTGGTTTGCTTAAGTATCTGTTTACTCAATCAGGAAAGGCTGCTGACCCCAGGTATCAGCCCAGGCATCAGTTCTGTGAGGGTTTATGTTTTAATTGAAAAGCATCAATAATTTTCTTATAGAGTCAAACAACCACATTTGAATTCACAGCAGTTTCAGCTTGTTAGGAAAATAAATAGAGATGTACTGGGTGACAAGATAAGCAAATAAAACTGAGATTTTTCTATCCAAGTCTAAGCCACATAAATAGGGCAATAGTCTCCTTCAAATTATTGAGCCAGGAGAATTTGTGGGTCAAAACCACCAGCAAATTTCAAGTGAATTCACAGTTTCCTTAGAGAGATCTTCCTCTTCATGTTCAGAGAGAGAGAGAGAGATCCTCCTTTTTCTATCTAGAGAGAGACATATATCCTTCTCTATCTGTGCAGAGAGAGAGAACCTCCTCTATCTGTGCAGAGACTCCAGGGGCACTTTATAGCTGCCTTCCAATGCCTGAAAGGAACCTACAAGAAGGCTGGAGACGGGCTTTTCCCAAGGGAATCAAGCAATAGGACGAGGGGAAATGGTTTGAAACTGAAGGAGAGGAGGTTCAAACTAGATTTAGGAAGAAGCTTTTCAGTCTAAGGGAGGAGACACTCTGGAATCAATAACCTGGAGAGGATGTGGCTGTCCCCTCCCAGGAGGTGCTCAAGGCCAGGTTGGATGAGACCTTGAGCAACCAAATCTGGTTGAGAGGTGTCACTGGTCATAGCAGGGAGTTGGAGTAGATGAGCTCTGAGGTCCCTTCCAATCATAATTCCATGATTCTTTGATTCTAAGGCACTCTGATTCAGGTTTAATGCAGCATTTAACGCAGCCTAAAACTAAGCAGGTGGAATTCCTCTGCTTGCTAGCTTGTGATGTTTCCATCATGAAGACAGTTAAACACCTTGCTTCTTACATGTGTGTCATGAAGAAGTGGGAAATAATGGGAAAAGTAATGGGAAAAAAAGAGAAATAACGTTGAGATGGTAATGTATTATTTACCTTCTACTCTTTATTACTTCTAGTGTTTATGCTCTGAAGTAACCCATGCACAGCAGCATTTAAATGTTGTGTTTGTATGCTGGTGGACACGTGTGGTCAGACAGCTTGGCATGCAGATGCCAGGAACATAATTTCATACAGGGTAATTCTATGAAATTAAACAATCTTTGCATCATTAACGGTCAGCAGTGCTTGTAAGCTGGATGAGGGTGGAGAGGTTTCACAGAATCACAAAATGATTGAGGCTGGACAAGCCCTCTGAGCTCATCCAGCCCAGCACCTAACATCACCACAGTGGCCACACCAGAACACAGCCAGGCTGACCTTTGACACTTCCTGGGATGGGGACTCCACCACTGCCCTGGGCAGTCCAGTCCAGGCTTTGATCACCCTTTCTGTGAGGAAGGGCTTCCTAATAGCCAACCTAACCCTCCCCTGATGCAGCTTCAGGCCCTGCCCTCTCATCCTGGCACTGGTTGCCTGGGAGAAGAGCCTGAACCCCACCTGACTACAACTTCCCTTCAGGGAGTTGGAGAGAAGAAGGTCCTCTCTGAGTCTCTTCTTCTCCAGGCTCAACACCCCCAGCTCCCTCAGCCTCTCCTCATCAGGTTTTTTTCTCCAGTCCCTTCCCTGGCCTTGTTGCTCCAGTGGACCAGCTCCAGCCCCTCAATTTCTTTCTTGAAGTGAGGGGCCCGGAACTGCTCCCAGTACTTGAGAGGCCTCATGAAAGTAGAACTACCTGAACTGGAAAGGTGATAGGACTCGGAGCACTTGTCGTTGACACAGGTTGAGGATAAATGAGGATAAACCTAGGAGGATGTCTGTAGTGAGTAGCCAAGTGTTGCTGTAGTAACAGTAGTATGACTAAATGCATTAACTACATAATTTAATTTCTTCTGTGGTGTAAATTGGTTACAGATTTGGCCCATTCTAGGTAAGCATTGGCCATTGATTTTTCTCTTTGGTTTTATAAAATATAGGTACATTTAAAACCAAACCCCAAATCACCACTCCAGCAATACCGCACATGATTATGACTGACTGCAGTTGTTACGTGCTTTGCCCTTTTGTAATTGTCAGCAATGCAGGTCAGAGGCACAATTGCTTTGATGCGCTTGTTAATAGCAGAGGGTAGTGAAGTGGTTCCTTTGCAGAAAGGCTGGTTACAGATGACTTTATCGAGGGATATGTCCAGGACTGTAATGCTTCTCAATCCAGTAATGAGATATTGTCCAGTCCAACACTTTGTCTGAAACAGCACCAACTGTTTGTAGTGTATAGGAAGCACGTTAGTAGGTATGAACTCATTTATGGGAATCTTCCCAGTTAGATAGTAAAGGGAGCCCAGTACATACCGTTTAAACAACCTGAAAGGAGGGTATAGAGAGGTAGGAGTTAGTCTTCTCTCCCAAGTCAAAAGAAGCAAAAGAAACAGCCTCAAGTTGTGCCATGGGAGGGTTAGGTTGGACGTCAGGAAAAATATCCTCCTTGACAGAGAATGGTCAGGGGTTGGAAGGGGCTGCCCAAGGAGTGGATGGAGTTGCCATCCCTGGATGGCAAAAACTGAGTAGATGTGGCCCTGGGGAACAAGGTTTAGTGGTCATAGAAGTGTTGGGCTGATGGTTGGACTTGTTGGAGGAGATGTACAAGACCATCCTTAATGACTCCATGATTCTACATGTAACTTCTCTGTACTATTTTTGAAACTGGTAAAACTTACTCCTAGATCTCACCTCTCAGTAGATTTGTTGTTTTAGCACTCAGCCTGGGGAGACCCATGTTCAGGGAACATACAGGGAGGGCAACAGCATGTTAATTTCTCCATGTGATGACAAAGTGTAATTAGTGAAACAGAGCGTGAGAATGGATTTAATGGGAAAGCATCCTTCTTGCTTTGGACCACAGGATGTTCCACATAAATATGAGATGGAACTTCTTCACGGTGAGGATGACAGAACACTGGAATGGGCTGTCCAGGGAAGTTGTGGAGTCTCCTTCTCTGGAGACGTTTAAGATCCGCCTGGACATAGTACTGTGTGACTTGATCTAGGGAATCCTGCTGTGTCAGGAGGATTGGACTGCATGATCTTTGGAGGTCCCTTCCAATCCCTAATGTTCTGTGATTTCAAATGGTTTAAAAAGCAGAATTATTGGCATCAAAAGGCTGGTTGGCTTTTTTAAGCTTAATTAGACATGAAGGGACACACACACACTCTACAGGAAAGCTCCTCCTTGTGGCAGAGGGCCATGGGGATGATTAGGGGACTGGGGCACTTGCCTTAAGAGCAGAAATTGAAAGATCTGGCGTTTTTCAGCTTGGAGATGAGAAGGTGATGAGAGGACTTAATCACTGTACGTACATACGGGAGGGCTGGGTGTCAAGAAGGAAGAGACAATCTCTTCTCACTTTCGACTTGTGATAGGACAAGGGGCAACAGGTGTAAGTTTGAGCATAGGAAGTTTCGCCTCAACATGAGGAAGAATTTCTTTACTGTAAGGGTTACAGAGCACTGAAAGGGGCTGCCCAGGGAGGTTGTGGAGCCTCCTTCTCTGGAGGCTTTTAAGACCCATCTGGATGCATTCCTATGTGACCTGCCCTAGACTCTATGGTCCTGCTTGAGCAGGGGGGTTGGACTCAATAACCTCTGGAGGTCCCTTCCAACCTGTAATGATCTGTGTGTGTCTGTGTGTATTTTAGTACCTCAAAACCAGTAGGTTTTGTTGGAGGCAAGTGATTACAATAAAGCAGAGACAGTGTTAGGTATTTTTGTTCCAGTTGTTCTTCAGAGGAAAGAAGATAGTTTTAGATATTATATATCAGAATATATATTATGTTATATTAATAATATGTAAGACATAACTATATAACATAATATTTAACATGGCATATAACACAATAAAAAATAAATTATACACTATAGTGTCGTTTTAAGATTAAATATTACCAGTCTAGTCTTTTGTCTTTGAATACTGGTTGATTATTGCATTACAGCTGTCTGGGTTAGCAAGAACTGAACTTTTTTCTCCTGATTTATATTAAAAATTCAGAAAATTGAAGCTGTGTGCATTGAAAACTGATGAAACTTAAATTTGAACTAATTTTAAATAACCAAACCAATTTTTTAAATATCAGAGAGTAAGGATGGAATAAACACGTGAAATGTAGCTAAAAATATACAAATAGAGTGTGTAGATGACAATAAACTTGATTCTTTGTAAATCAGTTGGATAAATATATAAAATATACAATCCAGACCCAAATTTATCTCTGGGATCTGCAAGTTCTGGTAACTCAGACTGAGAAATAGGAGCTGAACTAGCAGAGTAGTGAACCAACAGTATTTAAATCCTCACCACGTGTCTTTGGAACAAAATCCAGGCTGGATGTAATGCTGTTATTTCTTGTTAGAAATGCGAGTACAACCACTTGTTCTACTTGGACTGATGATTTATTTCCAAGCCTGGGTAACACTTGATAACATTTCCAACATTTTTGGTGTTTGCTCTGTTTTTGTGGGGTCTTTCTCTGCTTTCATTCCTGTGTTATTTATGCAGCGCTGAGAGTTTGACTTCAGATGTAATTATTTCTTTACTATTTTAAGTGCAAAATGAGTTTTGTTCGCATTATTAACATTTCTCAACAATTATTTCTTTATTTTTAACTACAAAAATCCATATTGCTTGCACTCAACATTTCTCAACAATTATTTCTTTATTTTTAACTACAAAAATCCATGTTGCTTGCATTCTTAGCATTTCTCAACAATTATTTCTGTCCTATTTTAAATGAAATATGAGTTTTTCCTGCATTCCAAACATTTCTCAACAATTATAAGAATTTTTAAGAAGTTTCCTTCTTTGTATTCTTTTTTTGCCATAGAGGACCTGGAGCATTCTTCTTTTTTTGTGTGTTTTTGGGGGAGAGGAGATAGTGAAACAGTTTTTCTGGGTGTGTTTTTTCTTGTAACTGAGGGAACAGAAGTAAGCTGTGAGAAGCCCCCAAAACGGAGAATTTCATAGGGCAGGCGACTACTCTGTGTGTGACTTTGGCTTGTCCTGCTGAGCTTGCAGCCAGTGATGGGAAAAGAGAAGTGCAGCAAGGGGTTAACTTTTTACTATCAGCCTCAGAAAGGCACATTTGCAATCACTGCCAGTCCTGTCTTCCTTTTTCCACCTCATTCGCTCACCACTGCTCTTGTCTTCAAGGCAGATCCCTTGACCTAAGCAGATTATTGTAGACGCATGAAGGACACAGGGAGCTCGCCGTGCCTTTATAGGAGGAGATTTGGACTCCAAAATAGGACACTAAGCTTTTCAGCCTTCTGCTGCTTTACCTAGTCAGCACGAGGCGACGTCTTGGGGTGCTGAGTAGACTCTTGTGCAATCAGATGGGGAACAAAAGCGGAATGAACAGCCGCTGCAAATGTGGGAGCCTGTGCCATTAGAGGGAAGCGACTGCTAATAAGGTCCTGCGAGACCCGGCTTTTCTTGGTTTCCATGACAGTTATTAGGTAACACAGAAATTGAATTGTCTCCCACAGTGCTCTTGGGGGAGATAGGGGGGCAAGGGGGTGCTCCAGGGATATGGCAGAGGAGTTCTGACTTGCAGCAACTCATCACTCTGAGCATGTGAAACACTCTGGATTATTTTGCCTCGCTTCTTTGTCTGCCGTTTGTGTTTTCGCTTTGCTTTACTGATTGTCTTATTGAATGGAAGACCCTGGCTCACGCTGTACGCTTTCTCAAATCATATTTTCCCCTCTTTATTTAGAGCTGAGCTTGGCAAAGCAAGGATATGAACAATTATACAGGTGGGCTACTCGGGGGGAGTGAAGATATAAGGCATCCAAACAGGTACTGGCAACCTGCAGCCCTGTAAAAATGCCCCTCCAGCAGATTTCTGTAGTTCCAGCACGGGAGACTGCCAGCAATGGGAGAAGGTCAATGGGCAGAAACAAAGAGAAGAGCAAGGAAGTCGAGGTAAGAGGAAGGTTTCAATTTGCTATGGCAGGTCGAGTCTGCCTTCAGTAGCCAGTAGCCAGATGCAGCATGCCTTAGCCTTTGCCCAGTGCAGCATGTTTCAACCAGCTCCAGTGATATCTCAGAATTTCAGAACAAAGGAGCTTATTGGGAGACAAAATCCCCTCAAAAACGAGCTGCAGACTGCGTTAGGGGTGTTGAAGTTTTTTATTTCAATGCATGTGGGCTGCTAGCACTAGCAAATAGTTACTCTGTATTAGAGGTCGAGTAGTAGTTTCTTTGGATGAGAAGTAGTTGTAATGATTCCTGTCTCTGTTTAAAAGCAGCAAAGATGCCATGCTAAAGCCTTTCTAATACGGGTGTGTTATTCACAGCAAATGCCAGCATGAGTGCTGTAACTTACTCTTTACTATCCTTTGAAAGACATCACCAGTGTTTAGTTTTTGATCCCTTGGCCAACTTTCTTTGATTCAACAACTTACAGAAGCATCGTTTCCCCCTGTAAAGAGCATAGTCCGTTGTTTTCCAGTTAAGAAACTGTAGGTTCATGGTTTAGTTATGGTTAGAACAAGAAAGAATACAGCAAACGTGTGATTCCAAGGGTATATTTATGTGTAAGATTCCCTTGTGCTGTATATAGATACAACAGGCACTGCAGAAGACAAAAAAAAAAAGCCCAACCGACCCAAGTAACCCTCCCCTCCCATCATCCCAAAGTCTGTTTATAAATGCAGCAGTAAATGCACATGAAACAGACATCTGCTTTTTCCAGACTCTTGTTTTTCCTGTTCCCTCGTGCTGTATGGAAAATCAGAGGCTTTTGGGAAAACAAACATGATGTGTGACAAACTGTGTCCCTCAAAGTAGCGTTTTAACTTCCTATCTTCAGTCTGTAGGAATTTTGTTTTCAGAAATTAAACAGATCGATGCTCCTGTCTGTATGATTGTGGAAAACTACTGGTTATCTTCCAGGCTTTTTATTTGCTAAGATATCTTCTTCAGTATTTGGTGGTGGCACATTGACTGGAACTTCACCCTAGTTGATTATCCTGGGGTTTTTATTTGTTTGAGCACCTATATACAAGCAGTGACCTTCCCTGGAAGTAGTCTCCTGTTGCTTACTGGTAGCACCATCATCAAACTTCACAACATCTAGCGATTTTTTGTTCTGAAATGGAAAAGGTTTTGCTTTTTTATTTATTTGTATTCATCCATTGGTTGGTTAAAGATGAGGGTTCAGGTGGAACTGCTCTTTGCCTCGACTGAAAATGTGAAAATCAGCAGTACATTGTGTTTGAAAGGTTGTGTCCCATCTGCCTTTGGTCATCATTAGCAGTCTCACGTTCACGTTTGGTTTTTAGGGAGAAAAAGCAATGTGATGTGTTTTCTGTAGTCTGCACTCCTGAGCCCACACCTTGAGTACTGGGTCCAGTTTTGGGTGTCACATTATAGGAAGGACATTGGGGTGCTGGAATGGGGCCAGACAAGGGCAATGAGGCTGGGGCACTATAAGAAGGACATTGGGGTGCTGGAATGTGACCAGACAAGGGCAGTGAGGCTGGGGAGAGGGGCTGGAAAACACCCTGTGAGGAGCAACTGAGGAAACTGGGGTTATTTAGTCTAGAGAAGAGGAGGCTGAAAGGAGACCTCCTTGTTATCTTCAGCTACCTAAAAGGAGGTTGTAGCCAGGCTGCTGCTGGTTTCTTCTCACAAATTACTAATGATAGGACGAGGGGAAATGGCCTCAAGTTATGTCAGGGGAGGTTTAGATTAGATCTTAGGAAGAAGCTCTTTCCTGAAAGAGTGGTTGGGCATTGGAACAGGCTGCCCAGGGAGGTGGTGGAGTCCCCATCCCTGGACTTGTTTAAAGAGTGAGTAGCTAGAGCACTTGAGGCCATGGTGTAGGGTTTAGGGAGCTGTTGGGCTGAGGGCTGTACTTGATGATTCTGGAGGTCCTTTCCAGCCATGATGATTCTGTCATTACATACAATGGAAAATTGTATGATTCCGTTAATCTATGATTCTATGACTCCATTATTCCTTTAGCAGTAAGTTTGAGGTGAAAGCTCAGTAGAGCAGTAGGTCTTCTAGAGCTGGTTCAGGACGACATTAAAAAAATGAAATATGTGAGAGGTCTTCAGTTGCTAGGATAAGGATTGTTAGGAATGTATGTAAAATTCTGTTTTAGCTAGAGAATTTGAAACAGTGTCCTGACAAGAACATTAAAATTCATAAAGAAGACTTCTAATTGCAGAGCTTGTTGCAGTGAACTGGTTCCAAGTTCACAGTGAATGACGTAAATCTGGCTGACTTAAGCACCTCAGTCCCATATGATTCAAGATACAACTCCTCTGCTATGCTTTTCTGTGGCTGTAGATGATTGCAGACGTGCTTGATCTGAAAATCTTAATACATGTCTGAGCATACTTACGGATCATTTCCAAATATTGGTTTATTTTAAAGAGGACTTTTAAGTGCAGTATAATAGAATCACAGAATCATTAAGGTCAGAAGAGACCTCCAAGATCATCCAGTCCATTGCTTCCCCCCTTCCCCTTCTTCTAACAGGTGTGATGACTTCTGCTTTTGAGTCCTTGGTATCCTGGGGTAGGTCACAATAGGAGTAGTTAGTAGACGGAGAGAGGTTCTCCTCCACCTCTACTCTGCCTTGGTTGGAATCTTGTGTCCATTTCTGGTCCCTCTGACACAAAACTGCTTGAGAGAGTCCAGTGCACAGCCATAAAGATGATGGAGTGGAGCATTTCCCTGATAAGGAAAGGCTGAGGAAGCTGTTTCTCTTGAGCTTGGAAAAAATGAGACTGAGGGGTGAACTCGTGAATGTTGATACATATGTAAAGGCTGGGTGTCAGAAGGATGGAGCCAGGCTTTGCTCAGTGGAGTCTAATGATAGGACAAGGGGCAATGGGTGTGAGCTGGGACAGAGGAGATTCTGTATCAATATGAGAAGGAACTTCTTCCCATTGAAGGTGACAGAGAGGCTACCCAGGGGGGTCGTGGAGTATCCTTTTCTGGAGATGTTTAAAACCCGCCTGGACGTGTTCCTGTGTGACTGGATCTAGGGAACTGTGCTGTGGCAGAGGGATTGAAATGGATGATCTTTCGAGGTCTCTTCCAATTCCTAATGTTCTGTGATTCTGTGATAAAGCAGCAGAATGGCAGGTCATTGATGATGTCTTTTTTCAGCCAGATAGCAGGTAGTTGCGAGTTACATTTTCCTCTGAAAGTTTCTGGGATATAATTTAAGATATAAATAGATCGGGTTGTTTATTCCTTAACATACAGGTGGATTTGTGGTTTTTTCTTTTACAGGAAGTGTAAGGATGTTTGTTTTCAAGTCTAGCTGCCTGAAAAGAGCCATGTAATTGCAGCCTGCTTAGGTGTAATTTTTTATTCAAGAGATGCAGAGGTGGGAGAATGTGGGGAGGAAGGTCTAGCATATGAATGAGATGAGTGATGTACTTTGACAGATATTGCTTTTCCTTCGTTGCTGGTTTTACTGTAAAGCTTATGCTGGATCAGAGGGCTGGAGCACCTCTCTTATGAGGATAGGCTGAGAGAGTTGGGGTTATTCAGCCTGAAGAGGAAAGGCTTAGTGAGTGACCTTATAGCAGCCTTCCAGTACCTGAAAGGGCCTCTCAGATGGCTGGGGAAGATTGTTCACAAGAGCAGAGAACAATAGGACAAGGAGTCATGGTTTGAAGCTGGAAAAGGGGAGATTTAGGTCAGACATCAGGAAAAAATAATTGAATCTGAGGGTAGGAGATCCCTGGAACAGGCTGCCTAGAGAGGTGGTGGAGGCCCCATCATCCCTGGATCCATCCAAGGTTAGGCTGGATGGGGCTCTGAGCAATCTGGTCTGGTGAGTGATGGCTCTGCTTGTTGCAGGGGGGTTGGACTAGATGCTCTTTGGAGGTCCCTTCCAACCCTGTGATTCTGTGACATGCTGTTTCATACAGGGTATGACAAAAGTTATTGTTTTATTAATAGTCCATGGTACTTCTCACAAGATATGTGAGGTTATGCTTCTTCTGACATGCCCATGGTTTGTGTGCACAGAGAAATCCACTTGTATCTGCATCTGTAAGACACTCACCTGCTTCCTGGTGACAGATGGCTGTTGTGTGTAACAGCTGAAGTGTTCCCAAAGTACAGCTGTTAAGTCACTCTGTGGTTCTTTAGGATGCTCCAGTTAAGTTCTTTATCAGTAAGTCTTCATGCCCCTGTTTGGGTACTATTCTGCCATGTGATTCTAATCACAGAATCTCTGGTTGGAAGAGACCTTGAAGATCATCTTGTCCAACCTTTGACTCAGCACTGCCAGGTCACCCCTATGACTGGTGATTTCATGACAGTGAGAGAAAGCGTTAACTATTACAGACTAGGTTTGTTCTAATAACTTTGGCTCCTTGTTCCTTTTGCATGTTCTCATGAATAAAAAACACTGCTCTGCTACCGGGAAGGAAATAAGAGATCGCTTGCTGTGCCTTCATTATCATGCTGTAGGGTAGTGCCAGTTCCTAACAGACTGGTTTTCCTGGTAAGAGTACGTAAAGGGTTTTTATGAAAACAAGATGGTAAAAGCATATTTCACCAGCTTGAGCTGCTGTGTATTGATTACACATCAGCTAGTATTGATTTTAAAATTGGGCTTTTCACTAGTGAAGGATTTGAAGCTGAAGACTCCATATCTCAGTACCTTTCTTCTTTATATTCCTAGCCACTGCTTACTTACTGTAGTTAGACTACAAGTCTCAGGAAGACAGCTTTTCTAATTTTTGTTATCTCTGGAGTGCTGAGTTCTGATAAATTGAAGGTTTAGCTTGTCTGTGTGTTTTCCCTCTGCTACTTGAAAATGTTTCCAGTTAAAATATTAAGCTTCGTAATTCTTGGGGTGTCAGGGTTTAAAAGCTGAGCAGAATCTGTAAGTTGCAGTGACCTGTGCAGTGCTGATCAGACTGTATCATAGAACCATAGAGTTGGAAGGGACCTTCAAACGTCAGCTAGTCCAACCCCCTTGCAACGAGCAGGGCCATCACTCACTAGACCAGATTGCTGAGACCCCCATTCAGCCTGACTTTGAATGGCTCCAGGGATGTGTCCTCCACCACCTCTCTGAGCAGCCTGTTCCAGTGACCCCCCCACCCTCAGATTAAAGAACATCCTACAACAGATGTAGCTGCGGGTGATAAACCTGTGCAAGAGGTTCAAAGAGGGATTGGTTTGCTAACCATAAAGTACCTGGAAGGGACTGGGTGAGAGAGTGAAGGTGCTTGAGTTGCATGGGATGTAGCGATAGCGTTACAACCACTCTCAGTTTTCTAACCACTTCCAGCCTTTTCCTCTGAACACAAGAGACCAGGCAGAGGTGGGGATGCAAACTGCATCTCCCAAAGCCAGTCTCATGGCTGTGTATGTCACACTCACAGACAGATAGCAACAGGAAGGCCTGTTAACATTCTCTAGTGCTGCTGCTGTCTCCTGCAGTGAGGAAAGGAGGTCACAGCATGCATAGGGGTAAAGCTGCTGTGAGCTGAGCCTAACCGCTCTTGCCTGGAGCGTGTTTCAACTCTCATTAGAGAGGAATCACAAGGCACGATTTTCGCCAGGTTTTCCAAACAACCATTCACCTTCTGCTCGTCTTGCTGTTGAGGGTAAGGGCTGAGCAGCCGCTAGATGAATGAATTAACTCCACTACCTTCCCAAAGGGAATAAAGGCGAGAGACAGACTGGGAAACTACAGAAGCTTTAATAAAAATAATGACAGTAAAATGAAATACACACAATTATACAAAACCCCAATACAAAGCCCATCCCCACTGATGGGAATTACATCACCATCAGCACAGATGCTGTGAGAAGATGTTGTGGAAGTTGGAAGTCCCAGACTAGATCCAGCTGGGGACTTAATCTCAGAGTGGACTGAGCTGCAGATGGGAATCAGTGAGCCAGTGCATGCAGGCCGTAGTGTTTGGCCCTCTTGAGCTACAGTGAATTTATTGAGTCATTGCTGGTTCTCTGATTGTCCTCTTGACGTAGGACCCATCACCAGTTGGAGACCATTGGGGACCTCATTGCCCTCTACAACTACTTCAAATGAGCTTGTAGAGAGGTGGGAGTTGGCCTCTTCTCCTTAGGAACTAATGGCAAACCCAGGGGCAATGGTCTGAAGTTGAGGGAGGGGAGGTTTGCATTGGATCTCAGGAAGAAATTCTTTACAGAAAGAGTGGTTGGGCACTGGAAGGGCCTTCCCAGGGAGGCGGTTGAGTCCCCATCCCTGGAGGTATTTAAGAAACGTGTAGCTGTGATGCTTCACGCCCTGCTATAGGGGCAGGCATTGAGTGTTTTAGTTTGTGTTTGTTGATCAATCGGGTATTTGTAGGTGTTTTGTTGTTGTGGGTCCAGTTGGACTCGGTGATCTAGGAGGTCCTTTCCAACCAGAATCATTCTGTGATTCTGTGATTTGATGTGTAAAAACAGCATTTGTTTTGAAGGCAGTTTTTCTGCTGGGCTTCTTCCTCATCCCCCATCACCTATAGCCTAGGATAAGAGGAAATGGGATCAAGTTGTGCCAGGGGCGGTTCAGATTGGATGCTAGGAAAAACTTCTTCCCAGAAGGCTGTGGGCTCAAAAATCACTGTTCTGAATTCTCAGAACATTTCAAACTACAAAAATAATTGCGAAACAGTGGCTTTTTAAGAGAAATTTTGCCTTCTTGCTTAATAACATGATGGGATTTCATAGGCTGAGGAACTGCCACCAGCCAGCCTGGATGGAAATGTTGAGTTGATTTGAGATCTTAATATAGAATTCTCTGGAATTGCTGCTGTCCAGGTGTTACAGGAGAAATGTGACAGAATCAATTTTCTCTCTGAAGCTCCTGTAACCTTTATTGTCAAGTAGCTCAGCTCAAACAAATAGATTATGACATAACTGGGAGTAGTTACTCCGCTGTCACTGTTCGCAGAACAGTTCACGGTGCTGGCAGACCTGTTTTATAAAACTTAGAGGTATCACTTCAGTGTCTGTTAGCCGACAGCATTTTGCTAAACTCATTTACAAGGGCAGGCTGAGGGAACTGGGATTGTTTGGCCTAGAGAAGAGAAGGCTTTGGGATGACCTTTTAGCAGCCTTCCAATATTTGAAGAGAAACTCCAGGAAGGCTGGAGAGGGACTTTTTATGAGAGTGTCCAGTGATAGGACAAGGGTAAATGTCTTTAAACTGAAGGAGAATAGGTTTAGGTTAGAACTTAGGAAGAAATTCTTCCACACGAGGGTAGTGAGACTCTGCAATAGGTTACCCAGAGAGGCAGTGGTTGCCCCTGCCCTGGAGATGTTCAAGGCCAGGCTGGATGAGGCTTTGAGCCACCTGGTCTAGTCAAGAGGCATTGCTGATCATGGCAGGGAGGTTGGATTAGATGGTGTTTGAGGTCCCTTCCAACCTGAGCCAGTCTGATTCTATGATTTTCTTCCTCAATTAGAAAATGAAATAAGCGGAAATTTAAACATTTGATGATTGGATTTTTGATTCATACAATGATTAATTACCCCAAGTAATAGATGTGTGTGGTAATGTAAGGTGCAGGTGTTAAATGTGTCTTGACCAAAGTTTAACTAAATCTTTTACCTAAAGTGTGATGTAATTTTTATTGTTGTTGGTTTGATGCCAACCCTACAGGAAGCTTTGATTCCTGGTGTAATTTCTGGTGTACAAGTTGTGCCAGGGGAAGTTCAGATTGGAAATTTGGAAAAATTTCTTCAGTGAAAGAGCAGTTTAACACTGGAACAGTCCCCATCTGTGAAGGTGTTCAAAAGGCCAGTAGCTATGGCATCGTAGGACATGGTCTGGTGGTCATGGAGGCACTGAGCTGAAGGTTGGACTTGATCATTCTAGAAGTCCTTTCTAACCTCAGTGACTTTGTGATTCTGTGGAATTAGAGAGAGGGCAAGGCAATACCTTAGTGCAGATCTCAGCAAGAAGCAATCATGAGCATTCTGTTGACACTTTTGGTAAGAATTCATAGAACCACAGAACATTAGGGGCCTTGAAAGTTCATCTAGGCCAATTGCCCTGGCACAGCAGGATCCTCTAGATCAAGTCACACAGGAACATGTCCAGGTGGGTCTTAAACATCTCCAAACAAGGAGACTCCACAATCCCCCTTGGCAGCCCCTTCCAGTGCTCTGTCACCCTCACTGGGAAGTTCCTTCTCATATTGATGTAGAACCTCCTCTGTTCCAGCTCACACCCACTGCCCCTTGTCCTACCATTAGATGCCCCTGAGCAGAGCCTGTCTCCATCCTCCTGACACCCACCCTTTCCATATTTATCAACATTCAAGGGGTCACCCCTCAGTCTAAGGGTAGTGTGTTGTGTAGCTTTTTTTATTGGGGGTTTTGGGAGGGTTTTCATTATTTTCTTGTGGTGTTTTTCCATTCCTTCCCCCGTGCTCCTTCTTCTAACAGATGTGATGATTTCTGCTACTGAGTCCTGTGTGTAGGAGCCACTTTGACTGTACTGTTAGTTCTGTAAGACATGTTGTCTGTTCTATGCTCAAGGTATTTTTCTATGGCATAGGGATTGTTTTCCTGTCTATTTCAGCAATTTATAGGGTCTTGGGGTTTTTTTTTTTATGGTAATCCCATAGGGTTTTTTAATGCCTCATGCAGCGACCAAGTGATAAAATTTCTCTAAAATTGTAGGAAATTGAGGCTGTTAGAGATGAAATAAAAGCACCTCAGTGGTAATCATTGGTCTGTACGAAGAGTGTTTACTTGTGAGTGACAGAGAATCAAGTTTTGAAGACTTCTTAAGAAGTCTTGACTGCTTGTTAGATGTAAAAATACTAGATCTGGAAAAACTAGAAGGAGGGTGGCTGTTTCAGAGTAGAAGAATTTTTACCAGGTCTCTTTATATCGTTAATTTCATTTGGTATACTGTTGGGGCCACCAAAAATGGCACTATGAAACATTGGCCTTCAATTCTGTACCTTAAAAATATGTCTGGGGAGCATTTACTATGCTTGAAGACTGGTGAATAGAAAAGCAGTAGAGTCTCTTGCTGTGAAAATCAATTCTAAGCTCTTTGCATACTGAGGAGATGCTCCCTAAAATTCATCTAACTCAAAAGGAAATAAATGCTTTTTCCTTAAAAACATAGAATCGCAGGGTTGGAAGGGACCTCCAAAGGGCATCTAGTCCAACCTCCCCTGCAACAAGCAGGGCCATTACTCACCAGACCAGGTTGCCCAGAGCCCCATCCAGCCTGACCTTGAATGGCTCCAGGGATG
>JAOXOE010000405.1:834461-846668 GCA_028565055.1 Phoeniculus purpureus | reverse complement strand
CACAGAAACATAGAATCATTAAGTTTGGAAGAGACCTACAAGATCGTCCAGTCCAACCATCAAACCAACCCCACCCTGCCCACTAAACCATAATACAAAGATATAAAGGCTGTCACATTAAGTCAGACAATTCCTCAGAGGTCCAGTCAGTATAGAAAGGATTGATTGATCGCTTACTGAGTGGTGTTGCTCTTTGGAATGGTCTTGTTGCAGGTCCTTGGAGGGTTCTTGCCATAGATCTTAGACATCTACACTTCTCTACACCTATGGGACTGGTAGACTCTGTGTAGCTCTCAACTAACATGTTTTGAAAAGGTTATGACACTTTGGGAACTCAGGCTTTTTGCCAGCTGACATTAAAGAGAGTCTGCTGCAAATCACTAAAACACGTGTACCTGTTTCAACACTGTAAGAATTCCTAATGAAATGACTCCAAGTATTTACCTTTGTCAACAGCTGTTGCCTGGAGTTTATGGTTCTTTGTCAGCTCTAAGTACCAAGGGCACCCAGCTGTGCAGAGCAATTTGGTAGATCATTCCCTAGAGGAAGGTATTTTTTACACTTCATCTGTGATCATAGTACAACACATTGTATGTGATGGGGACCATTGTGTTCACTGGTTGAACTGGTTTGTATCCACCCTAGGTGTGAGGAGTACCTGACTCTAGAAATGGAGGAGTTGGGATTACTTCTCTACACTAAACACATCTCTGGTGGAAGTCTCACTGTACATTAAAACTTTGTAAGTTTGGTTCTGCTGAAAGCTTACTTGGAAATTTAGTAGGCAAGAAGAAATGGAGAAAGAAGCCAGACAGAGAAAACTGTACTAGAACACAAGCCTAAAGAGAATAATTCATCAAAAGTAATAGAATATTAGGAAGAGTCTTTGCTGGAGACATGAAGCTTTCCCTTTTAATAAGTGATCAAGAGTGTGACGGTTCCAAAGGAATTTCTTACTAAATTCTAGTCTAAATCTATTCTCGTTCAGTTTAAAGCCATCTCCCCCTGTCTTATCTCTGGACACTCTTGTGAAAAGACCCCCCTCCGCCCTTCCTGTAGTTTCCTTTCAAATATTGGAAGGCCACTGCAAGGGTCACCTCGAAGCCGCCTCTTTTCTAGGCTGAAAAATCCCAGCTTCCTCAGCCTGTCTTTGCAGCAGAGGTGCTCCAGCCCCTGGATTGTCCTTATAGCCTCTTCTGGACTTGTTCCAACAGATCTATGTCCCTCTTGTGGTGAGGACACCAGAACTGGATGCATTACTCATGGTGGGGTCTCACAAGGACAGAGTAGAGGGGAAGAATCAAGAATCACCTCTCTTGCTCTCCTGGCAGAGGTCTTTAGCATTACTGAATTTATATTCTAGATCTGCTTTTGTATTCCAGGTGTATTTGTATTCCAGGTGTATCTGTAGTCTGAGTTTATCATCTGGATTTATAGTCTGGATGCAATTTCAAGATTTATTTGTATTCCAGATTTACATTCTGGGTTCATAGTCTGGGTTAGTAGTCCAGATTTGTAGTCCGGGTTTATTCTAGAATATTGTTGTATATTCTAGCTTGGTTCAGTCCAGATCTATTCAGTCTAGTACTAACCTCCTTTGGAGAACTAAGCACTCAATACAGTAACTGTATTTATTGTGTCTCATGATGTTACAGACTAACACAATTTTCAATTTCATAATCAAAAAACAACCCAATTATAAATTGCTGCTTCTTGTGAAGGAGAAAATGTCTCGAAGTGACGCTTTATAATTGATTAGCAATGTTTTGCTGTGGGTGCCTGGATTTCCCACTTTCCCAGTTGAAATAGGTAATTTTAAACGTGTTTATGCAGTTTTTAAAATGTATTTAATATCTGTTAAATCTTTAGGACTATTTCTGGTGTTTTCAGGGACCGTGGGGTGTTGCATCCAACTGTTTAACTGTTTTAGAAGTATCGCTAGTTTCACAGTTTTTCCGTAATAAAATTCCTTTGAAACAACACTTTTTTATTTAATGTAAGCAACAGCTTGAGAAAGAAGGCGCTGAATTTGCTGACACTGCAATAAATGTAATGCATGTGAGGTTTCCTGAAAGTTCTTTTCTAACCTGCATGGTGGAACCCTTTGGATTATCTCAAATAAATGCGTTTTCGAATAACATGTTGATTAGCTTGTTTAGCTGTAACTTGAAAAACTCTTTGCAAAGGCATGCAGCCACAGATGTGCGTGCCGTACATTCCAAGCGTCAATGTTTCAGGGAATCTAAATTATTTTCAGAATTTCAGCAATTGAGAAGGGCTAAGTGGAAGGAGAAAATGCTGGGCTGGTGCCAAGCGATAGCTCGTAACCCTCACAGACTTCCCAACAGCACAAGAACACCCGAGGTCTCAGGTGATGCTTCACATAACTCTACTTTGGTGAGTGACAAGCCGCATTTCATGATGGTGGCATGCTCAGATAAACTTCAGAGGTGTTAAGTCTGTATTCAGATCTGTATTGTTGGCTAGTGGTTGCATTGCCCTCAGTGTGTGAAATCGTTTGACATTACAGCTGTTTACTCTTCCCATTTGCTATTTTCCATCTGTGTTGTTCTGCATGGCCCATCCTGACTTGCATGCTCTGTCTATAAACCAGTGGTGATGTTTTATCAATGGTAAAATTTCAAGTAGGAAATGTCCTAATACTAATTAATTATTTTCCTTGTGGTCTTGATCAATGCAATGGTGTTTGGTCCCCAATCAATGCAGCAGGGCATGGTCTAAAGGTACCTTGTTTGTTCTTTGCTCCTGCCTGTATATGTCTGCACTTGCATTAGACAGCTGGATTTAAAATATTAAAGACACAAATTGTAATATTTAAAAATATATTAATTTTAATATACTTGTATATTAATTTTAATATACTTGTATATTGATTTTAATATATTTGTATCCTAATTTTTATTATATTGGTGTATTAACATTGATATATTTGACATGATGCTGCAAGAGATGGTTGAGATTCTGCATGCAAAGCCATTGATTGTAGATGTTCAGGCAGTGCCAAGTCAACAGTTTACATAGTGAAGTTATCATGAATTGGGTAAAACTCAAGAAGAATTTTAATCCTGCAGTTTTTCCTCAGTTAAATAAATGTATTTACGTCAGTAGACCATCCCAGGTGAGTAAGAATAGATTGGGGAAAGTAAAGGTTTCAGACTTCTCCACGTGTGAGGGCAAAAATTATCAATCTTTTGGTTTTTCTTCAACTATATTGACATTTCAGGCTACAGCACAAGTGATATTTTTTTTTTAGCTGTTGCAATAACACACCTGGTCAGACTTAATATGGAGTTTAAAGCAGAAACAATTTCCTGTCCTAAACATGAGGCATCATGAAATACTGCCCTCCAGCTGTTGAAATATTCTTGTTGTTCAATGGTTGATTATACAGAATGTGGATTTCTGCTAAGGAATAGACCACAAAAAGACAGCACTAGAAGTTGCAAATGTTATAGTTGACAATATCCTAGATGTAAAAGAAAAATTACTACTATTATAGTTATCATTAATATTATAATATTAATATAATATTATATCAATATTATAATATTAATATTACAATATTAATATTAATCATTATGTCATCTGGAATTCTTTTTCCAAGAAATAAGAGCCAATTGAAAACGGTGAGTCACAAAAGTATACATTTCAAGTCAATAATGTCCATATTTAATTACTCTTTTCATAAAAAAATTAATTGTTAGTAGTAGTGTGCTTGGAGAAAAGAAGACTGAGGAGTGACCTCATTAATGTTGATAAATATCAAAAGGGTGGGTATCAGGAGGATGGAGCCGGGTTCTGCTCAGGGGCACCCAATGATAGCACAAGGGGCAATGGGTGTGAGCTGGAACATGGGAGGTTCCACATCAGTATGAGAAGGAACTTCTTCCCAGTGAGGGTGACGGAGCCCTGGAAGGGGCTGCCCAGCAGAGTCTCCTTCTGTGGAGATGTTTAAAACCCACCTGGACGTGTTCCTGTGCGACTTGGTCTAGGTGATCCTGCTGTAGCAGGGGGATTGGACTGGATGATCTTTCGAGGTCCCTTCCAATCCCCAATGCCCTGTGATTCTGTGATCTCCCCCAGGGCAGTTTTGCTTGTGGCACAGAGCTACCAGTTTGTATAACGACCCTCTGAAAACCGAGCTGTGCAGGTTAAGATCTCTTCTGCTGAACAATCATTCAAGTTAAAAAAAAGGTACTAAATTTGCTGTAGTTGTCAGGAGAAGTCAAAATACTTATTACTTTAACAACCCATTAATGCTTTAACCAAGTTCCCGTAATCGCTCCAAAGGATGAAATGTTCAATTTAAAACTGTAAATCTTGTTTGTCTGCCTGTCAAAACAACACCAGCTCTTGCTGTGTCTAGCACCGGCGGCGGATTTACCGAGCAGATTTGTCTAAACTAAATGTACTCACCAAAGAAAATGAAAATAGAAATAACAGATACAGGCGTTGACTCACAAATGCAGGAGGGTTTGCGTGAGCCAGGAAGCTTCCCGGGGTGAAGCCCATATTTGAGCATCGTTCCTCAGAGCAAAGGACACGCGAACAGCTCGGCTTTTATCAGTTTGCCTCCAGACTGATAAATTGAGACATTAAAATGCATTTTAACTATTGAATGCTCTGACAGGAGGGCTAGACGTGATCATCTCAGAGGTCCCTTTCAACTCCCACCACTCCGTGACAGCAATGAAAAATGAGGTTAAATGATATCAGAGACTAATGCTGTTCCCCCAGAAGTGAGGGGAGTTTTCTCACTGTCCTTTGTGGGCACAGAACAAATGTGCCTGAAGACAAAAAAGACCTTTCAAGTAGTTACCGTCATTAGCAGCATCCAAAGTGGAAACACCAGATCTCAGGAATAGATGGGACTGGATGAAAATGCCAGATCTGGTATGACACAAGCTACAGCCATCAACAGCTCCTGCGTTAAACCCATCACGGCTGTCTGAGCTGTCATAAATATTCCAGGAAGATAATTCAGTCTTGACTTGAAGCCTTACGGTTTGACGTACACAGCACACTTTAAATAAATCACCTCTCGGTATTGAGACATTTTCCTGCGGGTAAAAGACTTTGTGAAACCAGACACACAACCGAATAGAACGAAGTATCTTTGCTCACTTGTAGTGGTGAGCAGCGGGCAAGTAAAAGGCCACTTCTGCAGGTTATAGAGCCCTTACTGAAAGGGTCATCGGGCCTTGGAACAGGCTGCCCAGGGAGGGGGATGAACTGCCGTCCTTGGACGTGTTTCAAAGTCATGGAGATCTGGAGCTTAGGGACAGGGTTTAGTGGTGGCCTTGGGACGGTTGGGTTACGGGTTGGACTCAATGAGCTTGAGGGTCTTTTCCAACCTAAACCATTCCCTGATTCCATGTTGAAGTAATTGCCAATGACAAACACAGAACACACTCTTAACCCCTTAACACCCTCCTAAGCATAATCTTCTCATCTACTGGTCAAAAATGAAAGGCAACTTGATTTGCTGCTGTTTCATCACATACCGCTACTACATCCAAGGTGGGGACACAAACTCCACCTGCTCTCCCACCTTCTGTCACGTTCTACTAAATACACCGACTTCAAAAGAACTAGTGAGTCAAATGTTAATGAGACATGTTTCAGAGTCGTGGAGATCAGGAGCTTAGGAACAGGGTGGCCTTGGGACAGCTGAGTTAATGGTTGGACTCAATGATCTTGAAGGTCTTCTCCAACATGAATGATTCTGTGGTTCTGTTACTTCCAGCTAGAGCAACTTTATTTCTGGCCCATGTGGTTGCTAAAGATAAGGAGGGCAAGATGACAGAACCAAATGAAACTCTGGATCTTGGTTACATGGCCTGTGCCAAGAGTAAGGCATGGCCACCTACAAATACAGAAGGGGAAGACCATGCAAGAATTCGGTACCGACCACAGCTGTCAGGGAAGGGATTCTGAGGCCACGTGGTTGGGCTGATGGAGTCATCTGTAAGCTGGGCCATGGCAAGGCAAAAAGGGCATCGATCTGCAAGGTAAGACAACGTTCTCTTTTCCTAGGTAGAGTGCTGGTCTATTTATAATCAATATATTTGGACTCTCCCCCCCAATAATTCTGTCAATGACGTGTATGTGTTTAACAAGAGAAACGGCAAAGCCAGGAGGGTTTGGAAGGGCTCTGAAGGTAGAGAAGATGTCTATCATGAATCTGCGTAGAACCTACACTGCTGGACTACAAATCTCCAGCTTCCACTTATAACGTCCTCACTGAAATCTCAGGGCAGTTCAATTTACTAGAAGAAATACAACACTCCGGTCGAAAAACCAGCAGATGGGCAAACAAGGTAAAGGACATTTCATTTCAGCTGCCTCTCCTCCATGCCAACACACTCATTTGAAGTGACTGCAAGTGTGGGAGGGGAACATATGGGCATGTAGATTGTGCATCTCAAAGAGTATTTGCTGCTGGAGTGTAATTTCTCTGTTCTTTACTCTCTCCTTCCATGGCAGCTCCATGTTCAATGTACATT
This sequence comes from Phoeniculus purpureus, assembly GCA_028565055.1. Taxonomy (NCBI): domain Eukaryota; kingdom Metazoa; phylum Chordata; class Aves; order Bucerotiformes; family Phoeniculidae; genus Phoeniculus; species Phoeniculus purpureus. The sequence goes on along the minus strand of JAOXOE010000405.1, from coordinate 840,141 downwards.
CACTCGATGGGTGGTTCCACACAGCTACAGGTGGACCTGAGGGAGTCTTACAGTACCACATCAAGACAGTGGACAGTCCACTAAATTTTGGGTCAACTGTAAGGCTTCAGAGAAATCGTGGAGGCTTTAGGTAGCCCTAGACGCTGAATGGCCATTCAAACAACCACTGATTGTTGGACAAAATTGCTGGACCTTCCCCCAGTGTTTCTGTATCTCAGGATCCACAAGAAGAAGACTCTACTAATGTCAAGGCATGAGAGTTGAGAAGAGAAGTATCTGAGTGGAATTCTCAAACAGTTTAGAGACAAACTTGCAGCACCTCTGGAAGAGAGTTCTGTCACTGAGACAGACCTATCACAACCACTTGGACTTCTGGAAGAAGTGAGAGCAACTTAGAAATCCATCTTCATGGGCCAAGAAGTGAACAGCTACGCTGAGGACCTGAAACTGAGGATGCACATTCCACACACAGTATGTTCAGAGGCAGAGCCCAGGCATCAATGGTGCCTAGTACGGAGGTAACCAGGTTGGTTCCGCCAACCCTAGAGAACGCGGTGATGGTTTTAGTGCTACTGTGCCTAGGAGACAGACTGCACGGATACAGAAGAAAACAGATGGCTACAGCAAGTCATATTGGCCTCTAGTGGCTCAGTTGGTTCTGGGGATGACCAAATCACAAGGATCTGAGAGACCTGGTTTCAGCAGTCTGGAAGGGAGAAGACAGAGAGACTTTATTGAGATGACTTTCTCAGGAGAAAGGTCAGCGACAGAACAAAGAGAAAGCAGCTGGATCCGGCCAACTCCTTTCCAGCCCACAATACCCACTGGGTCCCACATCAGAGGAATCTGTGCTGCCTTCTCCAGGAGAAATCTGCTGCAGTTGAACCTCACCATCCCTTTCAGCTTCCAAAGAACACCACCCGCCAGGAGAAAGACCTCTGCTGTCACACTAATGAATCCCTGTACATGTGTCAGGAGATGAAATTCACCCCTCGGGTATAAAGTAGTGGCACCCCCAAGGTGCAAAACAACCTTGGGGACACCTCATCAGAGTCAAAGAGAAACGCTGCTGAAAGTTCACGGCAGCAACTGGGCAGCTGAGAGAAAACGAAACCACACAAGAAGTACCCACCTCGCCCAGTCACCATCAGGCCACCAGAATATCCATCATACAAATGGATTTGTGGGCAAAATAAACGAAGAAGGGGAAGAAAGACATTTGGCATAAAGCTGGATACACAGGGCTGTAAATAACTTGGGTGACTATGTGCCTTTTGTTTACTCCTCTGGCTCATAACACAGTTTCCTTTTTCTTTTTCCAGTGGCCTCCAGACTCTAAAGCTTCAAATAAATCATTTTGTTTACCTCCTATTACCAAGAAATGGATCTATCCAGACATCTAAGGAAAAAAATCGTACGGCAGAGGGCATTTTTCATTTGAAAAGCAAAGATAACCTCATTATCTCAGCTGCTTCTATATCCATTTAGTCTGTAAAAAATGTCTCTCTCAATCGGCAGCCACGTGAATTTAGAAGCCAAAACCTAAGCCCTTTGATTTGGAGATGCTGAGAGTCGAGTGCTACCACTGTGCACATCTCTGCGACCACTTACAATCCCTTCCTATTCAAGACATGTCATTAAGTTGACCCTAGAGACGTCTTCCTCCTTTGCACAAAGTTGATACTGAGCCACCCGTGAGAACAGAAACACCAAAAGCTGAGGTCTGCTCATCTTTAGCTTGAACACACTGAACCATAGAATCATTAGGGACTGGAAGGGACCTCGAAAGATCATCTAGTCCAATCCCCCCTGCCACAGCAGGATCACCTAGATCCAGCCACACAGGAACATGTCCAGGTGGGTTTTAAACGTCTCCAGAGAAGGAGACTCCACAACCCCCCTGGGCAGCCTGTTCCAATCCACCACAGTGAAATAAATCACAGCAATACACTTACTTAAGTAAGAGAAACACTCCTACACCTGCAAGATCCACAGCAACCAGAGCTGGCATCTAGACTTTCCACGCCATGCTTTGTCCATCCATGGATGGAAAGACAATCACAGAATCGCCCGGGTTGACAGAGCCCTCCAAAGGTCATCTAGCCCAGTCCCCCTGCAGTGAGCAGGAACATCCTCAACTAGACAGGTTACCCAGAGCTTTGTCCAGCCTCTCCTTGAGTACCTTCAGAGATGGGGCCTCAACTGTCTCCACAGGCAACCTGTTCCAGTGTTCAACCACCCAAGTTCAACCACCAAGAAGTTCCTCATACTCAAACAAAAATTCTAAACAGGAGAAGGTCTAGTTTGCTGAAGTCCCTGTAATGGTCCAAGGAACTTGTATTACTACCTAGCAGTCTGACTTTTCTCCTCTTCCAAATTCTACCAGTACGTAGAGAAACATCACGGTCCTTGTGCCCCTATAAGACAAACTTGCATCAAACCTCCCCCTGTAGAACTGAACCAGTCAAGAGTTGAGAGCAAAGAAAGCTTAGTGAGGTGTGGACAAGGTTGCTGCCATCACGGAGGTGGCCGTAGGATGGGTGTTGAATCGGGGACAGAAGAATTAGGCATTGAGAGAAAAAGATAAAAGAATGTACTTTTTTGTGTGATTGGTAGTGAACTCCTGCAGTTTGCTGCCAGAGGATGCTGGATGCAGACATCAACACTACCTCACCCTCCTCCCTTGTCTGGCAGAGCAGGACAGAGGTCCACGGGAATGCATCAACATGCATGAGCAGCTGGGCTCAAAAACCTGCTCTGCTCAGTTGCCAACCCTAGACACCAGTCCCTTCAGTTGCAGCACCTGGACGTGTGAGTCCCCAAGGCTGCAGCTACTGGTACAGACCACTCCACATGCAGCCAGCGCTGCCCAAGACCACCCCAATCCCCACAGCCACCATCCTGAGCTCCTCCCTCTTACTGGAATTAACTAAAGGTGGAGTCCAACGAGGAGACAGGACGGACAGAGCTGGTCAGGAGCAGAACACAATGTCCACACCAGTGCCCGGGCCAGACACGGCTAACACACCAACAGACCTTTTTATTCAGTTACCTCTCTGCCTTCCACATTTGCTCATCCCTGTATCACCTAAATCCCTCAATTTGTCCACGTTTGGTTCATCTCCTGGATATTCCATAACGACCCCGAAAGCTTCTCCCCGGCGTGTCCCACACCACACAGCTAGCAGCACTCTTAGTCCAAAAAGTGACCTGGAGAGCTGCTCCTGATCCCACAGCAATGGGTTTCACAGCCAAATTCTGCAGAGACAGTCCTGGGAATGGACAGGACGGGGTCTTCTCTTCCTCTCAGTCCTTCTTTTGCCTGCCCCTGTGCTCTTCTGGGCTTGTGGACACAGATCTTTCACGGCTCCCCCATTACAGACCCAGTACTAGCCCAGCAACGTATTCGTTGGGCTCCCCACCAACACACTGAAGACCCACGAGCTTCATCACAGAACCAACGAGGCACCGCTGCACACAGCCAACCCTGAACTCCAACGATTCCACACCAGCTTTTCTGAGCTCTCACACGCAGCCTTAATCTGTCACGGGTCATCTGTTTCTTAAAATAACCTGTGATCATCGATCCTCCTTCAGCATCTGGAAGGAATCCTCACACCCTGCAGAACCAAGCTGCTGCCTCAGCAAACTTGGGGCGTCACAGACACAGACGATCCAGAGCATCACCTATGCTCAGCCCAGTGGAGTCTGGAAGGCTCTGGATGAGCCTTTAGAATTGCACTATTGGGGTGTGGGGGGGGTTTACTTCATTTTTGGGGTTTGGATATTACCTCTCTGTTGGTCTTCTGTTCCATTCAGCTGCTTTTGTGCTTCTTCAATTTTGTCTGCAAGAAAGAGAAGCCATTATGAAAAAAAGAAATATATATAAAAAACAATGTGAAAAGAAGCAGCACTACAATCTCAGAAAGTCATTTGCTGGAATCTGCCTGGAACCATCCAGCTGGACATAAAGCCACAGCAGATGATGAGTAATGGGGCCACATCCAATCTGATCATGTTTTACCACCGAGGCTATTGACACGTTAAATTACACGGAACTGCAGCAAGGAAAGTGCTGGCACGGGATCTGCAGCCGGCAGCTAATCCACTCCGAGCTTCCTACCATCTCTACAGTCATTTCTGCAGCCAGGGGACCCTTCAGAGGAGGCGACACAGTGCACTGCAGGGAGGGCTTTAACACGTTTGTGAGCAAGGCTGCTGTAACAGGAGCAGGCGGCCGCGAACGCGGCGATGGAAGCGACAAACAGGATCTGCCCTGTGAGACGATGGAGCCAAGACTGTCATACACAGGAGGATCACAGAACATTAGAGATTAGAAAGGACCTTGAAAGACCATCTAGTCCAGCCCCCTGCCAGTCCCTCTGTGAAACCACCCAGAATCCCCCCCGTGGACAAGAGGAGCGAAAAAAAAGGGTGTTGAGCAAGGACCAAGAAAAGGGGCAACTGGAGTGAAGGAAAACTTGAGACTGATCTCTTGTTGGTAGCAAACAGTCCCTTGAGCAGCTTCTGGATAAGGCACTGGAACAGAGAGGCTGTGGCTGCTCCATCCCTGGAAGTGTCCCAGGCCAGGGCAGATGGGGCTCTGGGCAACCTGGTCTGGTGAGAAGTGTCCTTGCCCATGGAGCTGGATGATCTCTGAGGTCCCATCAAACCTAAACCAGTCAATGATTCCATGATAAGAACCAGTGGCACTGGGAGATACTGAGCTCCACCAAAAAAAAGCCTGACCCACCAAGATGTGAGTGTGGAACATACATTTGAGATGTAACTGAGCACTCTCAAAAGTACCTGTGAAACCTTCTCTTTTCGTTTTCCTTTGGGTGCAGGAAGCAGCTTTTGTACAAGTAGACTGAAAGAACATTCAGCGTAAACCTCTGCCTCTACTGGAACAGCTCAAGAAACAGAATCACAGAGTGGTCTAAGGTGAAAGGGACCTCAAAGACCATTTAGTTCTATCAACCAGATCACCAGGAAGATTAGATGCCTCCCTCATGTATAAAGAACACCGAGCTCCTACCAGAAGTTCTCAACCCCTTCTTCAGCAAACAAGCAGATGACAGGAACAGTGACCAGGTAAAGAGGGAAAGCCTCCTCCAAGCTGGGTTACCCTGAAGAGCAGCTGTGAAACGCTCACCCCACTGCAGCCTCCCCGGCTCCTCTGACAAGTCCCACCTACGCCAGCAGGAGCCAACCTCACGTCCACACTATCCGGTCGGGAAATGTTTCAAGGCAAAATATTTCAGACAACAGATCATGTTCTTTCGTAATTAGAGATTAATAATCTGTAATTATTAAAGCAATGACAATGCTGCAGAAGAAAAATAACATCACTCTGTAAAAAAATCATCTGCAGAGCCCACGAGGAACTGAAACCTGCAGATTCCACTATTAACAGCAAATAATACTCTTTGATCCAATACTTGATGTTGTGTTACTGCACGTTTAAACCCATGACACTGAAGATACTGTGGACAACGATGATGATGATGACAGAAAGGCTCTCATTAATGTTGATAAATATGTAAAGAGTGGGTGTTAGGAGGATGGAGCCAGGCTCTGCTCAGGGGCATCCAATGATAGGGCAAGGGGCAATGGGTGTGAGCTGGAACAGAGGAGGTTCCACATCAATATGAGAAGGAACTTCTTCCCAGTGAGGATG
>JAOXOE010000405.1:820404-834361 GCA_028565055.1 Phoeniculus purpureus | reverse complement strand
CATCCAGTCCAATCCCCCTGCCACAGCAGGATCCCCTAGATCCAGTCGCACAGGAACATGTCCAGGCGGGTTTTAAATGTCTCCAGAGAAGGAAACTCCACAACCCCCCTGGGCAGCCCCTTACAGGGCTCTCTCACTCCGAGCATTGTTTCTATAAATGAGTTTGGGTTGTGTAGCTTGTAGAGGAGATGTCTAGGATGGAGTATTACCAGAATAAATGATGTAAGCCCAGAGGCAGTGTTGGATCAGAAAGCAGATACAGTTTATGCTGTAGAAAGATGAGATACGATGAAAAAGCAAAAGAAAAGAGAGTTTGGAGTAAAGGTCTGGAATAAGGTTCCGGCTGAGTTGGAGTTACAAGCTGATAAAACAAGGGTGAGTAGCTGTGAATGGTTTATATTCATATGATGTGGTAGCAGGGACAGATCTGACATTAACAGGTCTTTCAATTTCCATTTAATTTACAGTGATAAGACTGGAGTTGCTTACAAAATACGGCCCTCACTAGTTGAGAGGCTCATGACTCAGAGGTTCATAATTACCAGAGACTGAGTATCAGAAACTCTGACTTCCTTTGGTTTAGAATTGAGGTCCCTTCCAATCCCTAATGATTCTATGATCAATTAATTTTCATTTCCTCATCATTGGACACCATTAAGATTCAGCTGGACAGGGTGCAAGTCCGTGCTTTTTCTAAGAAAGGTTGGACCAGATGATCCTTGAGCTCCCTTGAACACGCTTTTCTATGGTTCTATTGACTTAAAAGATTTGTTAAATTAGACAGAAGTTTGTAATTAAAAGCTGTAGAAACTTATTTAATGGAACCTGTTCACAGGTGAGAGTCAGTGTTTTCTTGGGTCTAACCTGGTATGTTGGAGCTTCCTTGCTTGGTTTTGAAGATTTAAGTGGTGCCCAGATGTCATGTTTGCTCCAACAGAGAAAAACAAGCAGAAATGTCCACATTTTTAAAAGAATTTGAATGGAAATCATTTTAGAAGGAAATACACCTTTCTCTGAGAGTCGTGTGTGACTGCCTCATTGCTGCCAGAAAGGAGGATGGAGAGAGGTTTGCCTCTTCTCTCAAGTGACCAGTGTTAGAACAAGAGGAAGCAGCCTGAAGTTGTGCCAGGGGACGGTTAGACATCAGGAGAAATCTTTTCCCTGACAGAGCAGTCAGAGGTTGGAACGGGGGGAGGAGGTGGAGTCACCATCCCTGGAGGAGTTCAGACAAGGAGTAGCTGTGGCCCTGAGGAACAGGATTTAGCAAGCAGGGTGGGGTTGGGTTGGGTTGATGGTTGGACTAGCTGATCTTGGAGGTCTCTTACAACCTTAATGGTTCTGTGATTCTATAACAGAATTTTACCAGTGCAGGGGAACTAGAGTGTAAATTTGACAGAGCACTTCTGAAATGGTCCAGAGCTCCTTACAGCTGAGAGTGACATACAAGATTTAAGCAATCAAACTGGTAATGCAGTTCTTATCTGGAAATAATGAGATTTCCACCTGCTTGTGGTCCTAATGATAAGTACAAATGGTCTTCAAGGAATGTATTTTGGTGTTTGGCCTGGCTCAAACTCTCTTAAGAACTGTCTGACTGACTTCCTGCACTATTAGCTGCTCTGAACGTTCCTTGAACTTGTGCTGACCCACTGTACGGCTACTGGGCCACTTAGTCCTTTTCCTAATCCTGTCCCAGGGTGATGCTTGTTGCAAGCTGATTTAAAACTTGCATTTACAGCATAATGATAACTCATAATTTCTCCCCGCTACCTGAAGGGAAGTTGGAGTGAGGCAGGTGTTGCCTCTTCTCCCTAGTGACTAGCAACAGGACAAGAGGAGATGGGGTTAGGTTGTGCCAGGGAAGGTTCAGATTGGATCTTAGGAAGAACTTCTTCCCAGAAAGAGTGAGGAGGCCTTGGAACAGGCTGCCCAGGGAGGGGGCAGAGGCACCATCCCTGGAGGCGTTCAACAACCAGGCAGACGGGGTGTTTTAGGAGATGGTTTAGTGGTTTGAGGTTGTAAGATGGATAGTTGGACTTGACCTTGAAGGTCTTCTCCAACCTTCAAGATTCTATGTACGACTGCCTGTGATCAAGTTGAACCTTCTAGCACACAAATCCTGAAAGAAGCAATGGGAACAGTCCTGCTGCTGTGAGGGGGAAAAAAGAATTTGGAGCTGGTCACAAGGGATAATTCAAGATTCCACACTTGACTCTGGGGCCATTCTCATGGGGTTTAGTGTGGGGGGATGTATTTTCACACAGCAGCAGCGTATAGCCCAACACCATGGCTCTGGTGCTGATGGCTACATCTTTCCACTAGTGTTTTTCCTCTGTCTGATGGACCCAGGCACATTTGAACTTAAGAATTGTGCCCAAACGCTTTATCAATTTAATTGATCGCATTGGCTTGGCTTTCATACTTTGGACTTTCATTTTGTAAAGAATTAACAGCATTTTTGATGCTGTGATATCAATCAAGAGGTTAAAAAGGTTAACTTGAATTCTGGAACCATTCTAAAAACCAGAGGATTATTTTCATACAAAATTGCTGATTTGAAGTCTGATGTTTCCAAAAAAATTCTATGGATGAAATGTAAAGGATAGTAAGAACCTTGGATAAAATGCTGTGATTATTTCTTTTGCTTTCACTATTAATTTTCAAACTGGCACCACCAAAATGTCGGTGGAGTCTGAGCTAGAAATAGTTTTCATTATGGACTCCAGCTATGACTGAATTTGATTTGCTAGTACAGAAGCTTAAGGTGGCAGCCTTTATATCTTTGTATTATGGTTTAGTGGGCAGGGTGAGGTTGGCTGGGTTGATGACTGGACTGGATGATCTTGGAGGTCTCTTCCAACCTTAATGATTCTATGATTCTCTACCTTAGAGTCGTTCTTTCCATGCATCTGGTGTGTGATCTTGAGAACTCTCAAGCTTAGAGTGTATTTTTAGGGTTGTAAGGTAGGGTAGATGGTTGGACTTGATGATCCCAAGGGGTCTTTTCCAACCAGAGTGGTGATTCTGTGATTGTCTGCCTTTGGGAGTACTGTTCACAATAGGATACGGTCGCCTACTGAAACCTAATGGTTTTATCAGCCTTAAGAAAGATTTGTTTTTAACCCTTTTCTCCCAGTGTGAGTGATCCTGAAGAATCACAAAGCTTTAGGTTGACATTTGGACTCTATAGAACTCTGCTGTTCTGTCAGTAGACAGTGAAGCAGATTGAAATAGTTTGCTATTAACACCGTCAAAATAGAAGTCAAAATAGTGTCCATGGAAGTATCATAGAGTTATTTCATAGAATCATTAGGGATTGGAAGGGACCTTGAAAGATCATCTAGTCCAATCCCGAAGTATTGAGTAACTGAGTCTGCAGTTTGTAGCAACAACCTCAACAACCATATAACACTTAATGGTCTAGGGGTTAGGGAGATGTTGGGATGAGGGCTGGACTTGCTGATCCTGGAGGTCCTTTCCAGCCGTAATGATTCTATGAGCAGAATGTCGTGTATTGAATGTGTTTGATATCTCTCCTGATGTTTGAGGATGCAATTGGCTCTGTTGAGATGCAGCCTGCACTTTGGTCATCTCAGGCTCATCACATTAACACTTTTTTCAGCTTTCTAGAAAACATGATTGCCTTGAAAACCTTTTAAAACACCCTTTAATTTGCTTACTCTCCTGCCAGTCCGCTCAGCAGAGGTGAGCTTTGTGCTCTCCGTCACTCAGTGTAATGTAAACCCTTCATGGTTGGTTGATTGCGTGTGCTGAACCCAACATCTTTTCTCAGCAGACCAAAACCGAAATGAAAATTCAAATGCTGAAAGCTGCTTCCTCAAACAGTCACAACCAGTAATCACGAGCAGATGAGGACCGAAACTCTTCAGTCACATGTAGTTCCACAAATAGATTTTGCTTTTGATCAGGCTTCCTGTGGTGTTTTGCGCGTATGAGTCCTGCAGCTTGAGAAGACCCGCGGCAACAGACGCTTTTATCTTTGTGATCATGTGGAAAAGCAACAAAATAGCTGTCGTGTGTTTCATGGACAAAGATTCCAAACTGTCTAACTTATTCCAACAGGCGAGCAGTCCCACGACAGGATCAGCTCACAGGAGTCAGTCACGGTTGTCTGTCTGCCCTTCCACTCAGGATATTTGTAGGTACGTGCTGAGAAACTGCTCTGGGCTGGCTGGTAGTTGTGTTCATGTAGCTCTTGCTTGTGCTTAGCAGTTCATGGTTTACATAGAGTTTAGTTTTCTTTTGGTCTCTCTTTGCTTTGGTTCTGTTTTTTTATTTCTCAGTCTCGTGTTTTCCATGTCCTCATGTTCATCCTTTTTTTTTCTGTGATTTCTCTCTTCTCACCCACCCTTATACCATTCCCATCCCTTTCCTTTTGCTTACTGCTTCGTCTAGATCTCCTACCTTGCATGATTTGTCGGAAGATGAGCTTGAACATACAACCCCTGTCATGGTGCTGACCCCTTCTAATAGGGAGTCTGGTAAGAAACAAGTAAAACGAAGGTTTAGGCGGAAAAGAGAGACTGGAGACAATGGTGAGCTTGCAGAAACACGAGGAAAAGGGAAAGACTCTAAATTGCATCCTGAGCCTGCGAGATCCACCTGGAATGCACCTGATTCATCATCGTCTTCAGATGAGAGTCAGTGGGCTCAGGCAAGAAGGAGAGCAAGAGAAAAGGCCAGAATGTCCAGGAGAGGCAGAAGAAACAATAGATCATGCAGTACCCACGATGGGCCCTCAAACAATAACGCTGTTGAACTTGTCACCTTGGAAACAGTGGCTAAAAAGAAGCAAGAGGTGTCTGACCCTGAGAGTCCTGCTTTAAATCACCGCCGAAGAAGGGTTCCGAGGCTTAAAGAGTCACAATCTTCAACGTCATCTCAGGAAGCAAGGATTTCCTCAAGAAAATGTGGGAAGAGTAAAGGGAAAAGCTCCTCCAGAGATCATCAGCCTAGGCTCAGTAAAGATTTGAAGGACCGCTTTGCAGAGGCAGGCTCTGGCAGTGATGCTCTGGCAGTCCCAGATGCAGAAGCACCTGCTGGGGCAGTGCCCAGTGTCACTGATGCTGCTCAGAAGCCTCCAGTGTTGTATGATGACTGGTCTGATGATTTAGAAGTGTGCAGGTTAGTCCTTAATAACAAAGTTGGAACGTTCTTAAGAAGAATTTCTCATTGCTGAGGTCCTAAAGTGCCTTTGTTGTGACTGCTCTCACTATTTCTCAATAAGAAACTGTGAGGCAGGGCATAGGAAATAACACTGAGACTTTGCTACAGAGGGGTGGAAGTATTTCAGTCTGAGGACATACTTCTCTTATTTACAATCAGCACTGCTACAGGGAAATCAAACATTTAGCTTTTGCTTTGTGAAGCCAGTCACACTGTTTTCTAGCAGAGTACTTTGGGGTCTGCAGAACAGCCTCACCAGCTGGCCAGAAGTTGTGTGGGACTTTGCTTGCTCTACCTTGTGAACATTTGGGGCTGTTTGGTACCCATCACAAGGACCAGGACAGTATAAAGGGTGATTGGACAGAATAAGCATTAAAATAAGCTTCAGCAAAGAAAAAGCAGCACCAATAGTCCTCTCGAGTTCAGGCTTTTGACAGTGATACCCTTGGTGGGAAGCATGCAGACAAGAAGGGAGGATGGATCTACCACCATCCTGTAAGTTTAACAGAACAGAAAAAACTAATCTCAGTGATTTTATTTTCCATCCCAAATCTTGTGAGCTGGCAGTGAGTACCAAGCGTAGATGAGAATCAGGCTTAGCTTCTTGATTACAGTAACTTAGAACTTCTCACTTTTCTTTGCTGGGAAGAAACTTGCATGAAAGTGTAAACAGTCAGAATAAGGAAGTTCCACATCCTGCAGTTTCACAGAGTACTTCAACCTGCTAACAAACCACAGAGACCTGTGCTTTTCCATAGCAGGAGCTACCAGCTGTTACATTTCAAGTCAAGAATCGAGAGGCTGGAGTAGGTGCAGAGAAGGGCAATGAAACTGGAGAGGGGTCTAGACAACAGATCTGATGAGAAGCATCTGAGGGAGTTGGGGCTGTTTAGCCTGAGGAAGAAGAGGCTGATTGGACCTTATTGCCCTCTACAATTACCTGAAGGGGCAGTGCAGAGAGATGGGTGCTGGTCTTGTCTCACAGGTAGAACGAGAGAACAGCCTCAAGCTGCAGCAGGCGAGGGTTAGGCATCAACCTAAACTTTAGGAAGAATTTTTTCTCTGAAAGAGGAGTCAGGGATTGGAATAGGCTGACTAGGGAGAGGGTTAAGTCCCCATCCCTGGTGGTGTTTAAGGATCATTTAGATGTGGTGCTTAGAATCATAGGATTGGAAGGGACCTCCAGAGGTCCTCTAGTCCAACCCCCTGCAACAAGCAGGGCCATCACTCACCAGACCAGATTGCCCAAAGCCCCTCCAGCCTGACCTTGAATAGCTCCAGGGATGGGGTCTCCACCACCTCTCTGGGCAGCCTGTTCCAGGGACATCCCACCCTCAGATTCAAGAACTTTTTCCTGCTGTCTGACCTCTATCTGCCCTTTTCTAACTTTAAACTATGCCCCCTCATCCTGTCATGCCCTGCCCTATTGAACAGTCTTCCCCAGCCTTCTGACTGGCCCCTTTCAGGGACTGGAAGGTCACTATAAGGTAGCGCACAGGTGACTCTGTAATTTCTGTCTGTGAAATCAAGTGCTGTAACAAAGGGGGTTTTTCCCTAATATTATTTTGTAGGACCTGTGAAAGTAGTATCTTGCATGAAAATTCTTGCATCAGTCTTTAGTAACAGGAGCGGTTATGTTGAGGGAAGCCCGCCTGGACATGTTCCTGTGCGACTTAGTCTAGGTGGTCCTGCTCTGGCAGGAGAATTGGGCTAGATGGTCTTTGGAGTTCCCTTCCAATCCCTAATGTTCTGTGATATTGTGATACTGTGAACCCTACTCCCTAAGCCAGGGGACAGGGAGGTCTTGGAGGCATGATCCCTGGAAGAGTTCAAAATATGAGTAGACGTAGTGTTTCAGGAGATGGATTAGTGGTTGGGGGTTTTAAGGTAGAGAATTTGATCTGATGATCTTGAAGGTCTTTTCCAGTCTTGATGATTGTCTGATTCTAAATCCCTTTTAAGATGCAGTCCCTAATTCTATGAGCTATGGCCAGTGCAGTGACTCTTGTTTGATGTGAATCTTGAGTTGCACTGACTCCGCATCTGAGTCAGAAACAACTTGTTCCTATCATGATGTTCAGTTATCCTATTTATCATCTCTAATGGAAGATTAATAGGAGGACATGAAATGTTGACAAAATAAATGGTTTAGTGTGCTTTTTGCTAATGTTGTTTGCTTTTGGGCCTCTTACGAATTCCAGTCACGTTTGCAGAAATGAGGAGAAAGCTTTGTCTAGACTGTTAGTAAATTCCACTGGTTTGGTGCAGCATTTGGAACTGGTTTTTTTTCCTCTAGCCAGATACTGTATGGCATCATAGAAGGGCAGGAGTGACAGGGAAGAGGTACACAAATGGATTACCTTTGGTGCAGAGAATTAATGTGTTTCGTTCACCCTGACTTTAAATGAGAGGCAGGCCAATTTGTCATTTAGATTTAAATTACTTCATGATTTAACAGTGGAAAGAATAGAAACAAGATTTTAAAACCCCAAAACCCTGCAAAATGAAAGCAAGGTAAACATGACACGCAGTAGCCTACTGCAGGGGCATCCTGGAGTGGATCTGATTAGCAGATGGAGAGCCATTCTCCTCCACCCTCTACTCTGCCCTGGTGAGACCACATCTGGGATCTTGTGTCCAGTTCTGGACCTCTCAGTTCCAGAAGGACACAGAGCTGCTGCAGAGAGTCCAGCGCAGAGCCACAAAGATGATGAAGGGGAGTAGAAGTCCTCCCTGATGAGGAAAGGCTGAGGGAGCTGGGTCTCTTGAGCTTGAAGTAAAGGAGACTGAGGGGTGACCCCATGAATGTCTATAAATATGTGAAGGGTGGGTGTCAGGAGGATGGAGCCAGGCTCTGCTCAGTGTCATCTAGTGATAGGACAAGGGGCAATGGGTGTGAGCTGGAACAGAGGAAGTTCCACGTAAATATGAGAAGGAATGGGAGGTTGGACTAGATGGTCTTTCAAGGTCCCTAATGTTCTGTGAACTCGTTTAGCAAATTCAACCTCTTTTTTTAATTTCCAAGTGGCAAATGATGCCAAGGCAGTGTTTGGTGTAGTTTTGTGGACTTTTTTACCAATGAGTGAGAGATTTGCTGTGAGTTTTTCATAAAGTTGTTTGCTTAAATACGAAGTTCTATCTATAACCACCATAACCACTTCATAAAGTGGCAGAAAGACTGGGTTTTGATAGAAGAACAATTTTCTTAAGATTATCAGGCTGCAACAACAGCAATTTTGGGAATATTTTTGCAAACCTATGGAATTTGGTTCCTTTTGGTCCAATTAATGTAACCTAGGAGTTCAAGGTAATTCAGGCTGGCAGCTAATAATCCTCAGAGGCAAAACTCAAAGCCAGGAATTCACTTAGTCCCACGTGTTGCAGATATGTTTTTGTTCCATAGAATCATAGAATGGTTTAGGCTGGAACAGACCTCGGAGATCATCTAATTCCAACCCCCCTGCACAGACAAGCACACCTTCACTAGATCAGGTTACTCAGAGCCTCATACAACCTGGCCTTCAACACTTCCAAGGATGGAGCAGCCATAACCTCCAAGGGCAACTTGGAACAACACCAGGCACCAATACAGTCTAGGGGCCATCGTGCTGGAGAGCAGCTCCATGGAAAAAGACCTTGGAGTCCTGGTGGACATTAAGTTCTCCATGGGACAGCAAAGTACCCTCGTAGCCAAAAGGGATGATGGTCTTCTGGGGTGCATCAAGAAAAGTATGTCCAGCAGCTGTAGGGAGATTCTTTCCTTGTCTACTCTGCCCTGGTGAGACCACTCCTGGAGTACTGCATCCAGTTATCAGCTCTCCAGTTCAAGAGAGACAGGGATCTGTTGGAGAGAGCTATGAGGATGACTAAGGGACTTGAACCTCTCTCCTATGAAGAAAGGCTGAGAGAACTGGGGCTGTTTGGTCTGGAGAAGAGAAGGCTGAGAAGGATCTCATTAATGTCTTTAAATATCTGAGGGGTGGGTGTCAAGAGGAAGGGGCCAGGCTGTTTTCTGTGGTGCCCAGTAATAGGACAAGGAATGATGGGGATAAACTAGAACATAGGAAATTCCACCTCAATATGAGGAGAAATTTCTTTACAGTGAGGGTGACAGAGCCCTGGCACAGGCTACCCAGAGAGGGTGTGGAGTCTCCTGCTCTGGAGGCTTTCAAACCCCACCTGGATGCACCTGTGTGCCCTGTCCTGCTCTGGCAGCGGGGTTGGACTAGATGATCTCTAGAGGTCTTTTCCAATCCCTAACATTCTGTGATTCTGTGATCTCTGGAGGTCCCTTCCTGCCCCAAGCATTCTCTGATTCCATGTTTTGAATTCCTACCTCAGTTCTGCTTGCACAACCTGTATTTCAATCCTATTTTTTACAATTTACTGTCTACAATCTGTGATAATTTTAATGTGCAGGATAGACAAATAACAGCAAAAGGTGAAGAACCACCAAATTCTTGATTCAGAACTAGCAGCTAAGCCAGACCATGACAATTTATGCAGCCCAAGTCTTTACAAGACACTGAAGCTGTTAACCAGCAGTCTGTTTCAATAGCTGCCAGGCACCCCCTGCATCTTTAAAGACTCTGATTATGAGTCGAGGTAACACAAATCTCCTTTAAACTCATTTCTTCTGGCTAAACAAATAACAAAGAGCTAAATTGCACCAAAGAGCATCCAAGCTAATGCAAACTGTGCCTTTGGTTATTTTCTCTAGACTTTTAATGTCATTGAAAGTTTGGCTTTATGCTCATTACGTATTTCATGGTTATCAAGCTAGAAAAGGCCTGGAGATTGTTTAGTATAATGCAAATTCTTCTCGTCACCTCGTTATTTCCTCTCTTAGCTGCTAACTTCTGTACCACAAAAGCTTGGCTGGGCTGCGTAATTCATCCAGCGCTTTTCTCTAGGAGCGTTTCTAGTGCAGAACACATCTATTCATTTCAAATCTGCAGCGTCACTTTATTTGAAGATCCCAGAGGAGCCTTAGCCTTGTGGTTTAGCTTTTTAAAATCATTTTAAACAATTCTAGCAGCAGGAAAATAAGGCTCTCGAGTGCGTAGCTTGGTTGTCTAATTCCTAAATAGTTTAAATGCAAAGCCGGTAAAATAACTTCTGGATGGCTTGAATTTAAAGGAACAAAGAATAGTCGTTTTCCTTTGGGAAATGACTTTAATTTCCAAAGAAAAGCGATGACTCTCAACTGGGGAAGGCGTTTGGTAGAGAAATAGCTGTTGGGTGTTTTGAAAATTGAGTTCTGCTTAAGCTACAGGGTCAATAAGAAATCAGCACAGAGCCAGTTTCCATTAAAGAATGAAGCCACTGGTGCGGCTAACTTGGCTGGGCTCACAGAAGCACAGAACTTTAGGGATTAAAAGGGACTTCGAAAGATTGTCCAGTCCAGTCCCACTGCCAGAGCAGGACCACCTAGACTAAGTCGCACAGGAACACATCCAGATGGATTTTAAATGTCTCCAGAGAAGGAGACTCCACAAGCCCCCTGGGCAGTCCCTTCCAGGGCTCTGTCACCCTCACTGAGAAGAAGGTCCTTCTCACATTGACGTGATGAGCTCTGTTCCAGCTCACACCCATTGCCCCTTGTCCTATCATTGGGTGCCCCTGAGCAGAGCCTGGCTCCACCCTCCTGGCACCCATCCTTCACATACTTATAAACATTCATAATGTCACCCCTCAGTCTCCTTTTTTCCTAAAAGCTCAAGAGACCCAGGTCCCTCAGCCTTTCCTCATAAGGGAGGTGTTCTACTCCATCATCTTCGTGGCTCTGCACTGGAGACTCTCCAGCAGTTCTGTATCCTTCTGGAACTGAGGGGGAAGTTGAGATCTTGTCAAACATGGCTCATAAAATCAATGGGCACGAGATGGAAGTTGTGGGAATTCTACACATTGGGTATAAGATGCTGTGTTGGCACCACTGCAGACACTGGAACCTGGCTTTTGGATATCAGGTTTCTGGAGATGTTGGGGGGGGGAGTTTTGTCATTTTCTTGGGTCTTTTTCAGCAAAGCACCACAGAAGAGTGGTTGAGACTTCCTGCTGGAGAGAATCCAGCGCAGAGCCTCAAAGATGATTAAGGGAGCAGAACATCTCCCTGATGAGGAAAGGCTGAGGGATCTGGGGCTTCAGCTGAAAGAAAAGAAGACTGAGGGGGTGACCCCATTAATGTTGATAAATACGGAAAGGGTGGGTGTCAGGAGGATGGAGCCAGGCTCTGCTCAGTAGCAGCCAATGATAGGACAAAGGGCACTGGGTGTGAGCTGGAACAGAGGAGGTTCCACATCAATCTGAGAAGGAACTTCTTCCCGGTGAGGCTGACAGAGCACTGGAAGGGGCTGCCCAGGGAGGTTTTGGCATCTCCTCTGGAGATGTTTATAACCTGCCTGGCCATGTTGCTGTGTGACTGGATCTAGATGATCCTGCTGTGGCAGGGGGATTGGACTGGATGATCTTTCGAGTCCAATCCTAATGTTATGTGATTCTGTGATATCCCATTAGAAGGTAACAACAGTTCTAGGACCTACCTCTCAGGGTTTGCTTACAGCTAGGGCTTTTGTTATCCCAAATTACAGCTAGCTGCTCCAGAAGGACAATGAAGAATGAAAAAGAGAAAGGACTATGACATTTTTTTACACCTGCCTCCTAAAAAGTGTGTGCATGGATCCAGCATACCCAGAACTCTTCTTGAGTCCTTTTAACTGTGTAAAACCAGAGGCATCCCAGGAACTTTACTTTTAATAGTGGATGTTGTGAGTTTGAGTTTGGGTTTGATTCTGCCAGTGTTGGCTGTTTCACTGGGAGTACTCACAGACCAAGAACTGATAGGAGCATGTAGAAGGAGCACTGGTATTTGTCTTAAAGGTCTAAGAGGGAAAGCTAGTGCTGTTTGTATCAATTCACCTTCAAACCAAATTCAAAGAGAGATAACAAATTGAAGAGAAATTGTGGCAGAAGGGAACAAGGAATATTTTCTGGGCCTAAAAGGGGCTGTCGAAAGGCTGGGGAAAACTGCTCAATAGGGCAGGGAACAATAGGATGAGGGGTCATGGTCTGAAGCTGGAAGAGGGCAGATAGAGGTCAGACAGCAGGAAAAAGTTGTTGAATCTGAGGGTGGATGATCCCTGGAACAGGCTGCCTAGAGAGGTGGTGGAGATGCCATCCCTGGAGCCACTCAAGGTCAGGTTGGCTGGGACTCTGGGGAACCTGGTCAGGTGAGTGATTGGCCCTGCTTGTTGCCGGGTGTTGGACTAGATGCCATTTGGAGGTCCCTTCCAACCCTATGATTCTATACCTGACACCTTGTGAATGTCATCTGAAAATGAAAAAGCCATGTAAATAAACTGGTGCCTCCATGTTGCTGGTTTGCATGTTCCCTCACTCACTTTTACTGTCCTTCCCGCTAGGATCTGTCACTGTGAGGGAGATGATGAAAGTCCCCTCATCACACCATGTCGCTGCACAGGGACCCTGCGCTTTGTTCATCAGGCCTGTCTGCACCAGTGGATCAAGAGCTCTGACACGCGCTGCTGCGAACTCTGCAAGTACGACTTCATAATGGAGACCAAGCTCAAACCTCTTCGGAAGGTAGGGTGCCTTTGCATTTCCTCACCCTCCTCGGGGAAATGGGCACAACTAAAGCAACGTCTGCCTGTCCAGAATGGGTTTGGATTCAATGTTGGTCGATCAGTCCCCATGATTTGATTTCTACCTCAGTTAAATTACAGCAGCAGAGGACACAGTAAGGACACTATCACATGCCATAGAAAAGCACAAATCTTGGGGTTGTTTGTCTTTGGAATGTTCCACTTTTAGAATTTTGTGTGTTTAGAATTGTCTATGTTTAGACTTTTCTACAGTCAGAATTTTCTCTGTTCAGAATTTTCTATGTTTAGAATGTTCTGCTTTTACAATTTTCTACTTTAGAATTTTCTACATTCCAGATTTTCAACGTTCAGAATTTTCTTCTCGGTTCAGAATTTTCATCTTCATTCAGAATTTTCTATTTTAGCTTTTTATTATTGACTCATCTCCCTGTTTTTTAGCCAGAAAGAATCCACAAGCCACAAACTCATCACATTGTGCTCCTGAATATGACACAGCCAGCTTCACCCAGTCACTTTTTCATTAAGCCCATAACTTCTGCTTGAGAAGGATGTTTATTCCAACATGGAGGCAGCTGTTATGAAATATGAATTTAGCTGCATCTGTTCCAACTGTTACACTTGTGGACAAATTAATCACTCTTGCGTTAAGATTAATTAATGGAATCTAAAGTACAGGGTGACCTTGCGTCCTGAAAGTCAAATGTACGTTATCTGCGCTCATCCGTGTCCCAGGATAAATCAATTTAATGGGACACGGGTTGTCAGGATAGGGAAGACAAGGAGTTTGTTCACCATATGTGGATTTTGTTTGCTCTGGGGTGAATCAGTTATCCTCTACTTCTTCTCTAGAGACACTCTCATCCTTTTAGGGTTTGATTGCATCTTTGAAGTTTGAGGCAGTCTAGAACAGGGCAGGTTTTTAATTCATAGTATTTGTGTAGGTTCTCTCTCTGTGTCTCTGTATCTCTCTCTCTCTCTGTGTCTCTATATCTCTCTCTCTCTGTGTGTGTCTCTGTCTCTCTCTCTCTCTCTCTCTCTCTGTGTCTCTGTATCTCTCTCTCTCTCTCTGTATCTCTCTCTCTCTCTCTGTATCTCTCTCTCTGTGTGTCTCTGTATCTCTCTCTGTGTGTCTCTGTGTCTCTCTCTCT